>JAECUM010016739.1:0-42364 GCA_016617855.1 Megalonaias nervosa
GACACGGTGTTGAAGTATATAAGGGCACTGACACGGTGTTGAAGTATATAAGGGCACTGAGACGGTGTTGAAGTATGTAAGAGCACTGATACGGTGTTGACGTATGTAAGGGTAGTGATACGGTGTAAATGTTTGTAAGGGCAGTGATACGGTGTAGATGTTTGTAAGGGCAGTGATACTGTGTTGAAATATGTAAGGGCAGTGATGTGGTGTTAAAGTATATAAGGGCACTGAGATGGTGTTGTAGTATGCAGGGGTACTGAGACGGTGTTGAAGTATGTAAGGGCAGTGATACGGTGTAGATGTTTGTAAGGGCAGTGATACGGTGTAGATGTTTGTAAGGGTAGTGATACGGTGTAGATGTTTGTAAGGGCAGTGATATGGTGTTGAAGTATGTAAGGGTAGTGATACGGTGTAGATGTTTGTAAGGGTAGTGATATGGTGTTGAAGTATGTAAGGGCAGTGATACGGTGTTGAAGTATGTAAGGGCAGTGATACGGTGTAGATGTTTGTAAGGGCAGTGATATGGTGTTGAAGTATGTAAGGGTAGTGATACTGTGTTTAAGTATGTAAGGGTAGTGATACGGTGTAGATGTTTGTAAGGGCAGTGATACGGTGTTGAAGTATGTAAGGGCAGTGATACGGTGTAGATGTTTGTAAGGGCAGTGATGTGGTGTTAAAGTATATAAGGGCACTGAGATGGTGTTGTAGTATGCAGGGGTACTGAGACGGTGTTGAAGTATGTAAGGGCAGTGATACGGTGTAGATGTTTGTAAGGGCAGTGATACAGTGATACGGTGTTGAAGTATGTAAGGGCAGTGATACGGTGTAGATGTTTGTAAGGGCAGTGATGTGGTGTTAAAGTATATAAGGGCACTGAGATGGTGTTGTAGTATGCAGGGGTACTGAGACGGTGTTGAAGTATGTAAGGGCAGTGATACGGTGTAGATGTTTGTAAGGGCAGTGATACGGTGTAGATGTTTGTAAGGGTAGTGATACGGTGTAGATGTTTGTAAGGGCAGTGATATGGTGTTGAAGTATGTAAGGGTAGTGATACTGTGTTTAAGTATGTAAGGGTAGTGATACGGTGTAGATGTTTGTAAGGGCAGTGATACGGTGTTGAAGTATGTAAGGGCAGTGATACGGTGTTAAAGTATGTAACAGCTGTGCCCTTCTGTTAATGGATATATGTTACTTGTAAGATTATCATATACGACAGGGTCAGTTAGAGAAGTAATGGAAATTACGACTAGAATTACCGTCAATACTATAACATCATTACATCAACTACTACAGCCGTACTGACAAAGACGATGAGACGGACAAGAATAATGATGGTCTTCACTTGTTTATAAAAATAAAATATTTAAATAACAATAAACAAGATTTAGGATGTAACAGGTGTGTCTCAACCTTGTGGAGCTCAATTTCTTATCTTATTTCAGTGACTCATGAACATGTTTATGGGTTACCCACATTCATAGCCGTACATTAATTGAAAGCATCAGACCATGTCTCGTAGGTACTTAAATTCCAGGTCCTTTGTTAGTACAATGGATATCAAATTCGGAAGCTCTGCACCTGAATAAAGCACTGAGTTGACTGTGTGTGAAACTCCAGTTGTAAGTGTGCGAATATATTTAGAGTGTTGCGTTTGGGGGTGGGGTAGGAATGAGCCTAAACAAATTCCAGCCCTAACCAGCTTGAAAAAAATATTGTCTTTCTCTGATTTGTAGAATAATGACCTACGTTTATCAACATTTTCGTTCAAACGAGATGGTCGTTTCCTTATGAATGAATTTATTGTCGTTTATTCCAGGTTATTGAAGATGAGCCAGGCCTTCCGTTTCATAAGAACTTACATTGGACCGGCTAAAGCTGTTGTATTGGATTGGAGCGGAACAACGGCAGACAAGTACGTGCTGGCTCCAGCTGTGGTCTTCGTGAAGGTAAGTGCAGACAGTTTTATTTTTCTCCATGGCTTTTCATCAACTTCGATATTTCTTTGAAAATGAAGTTTTAACGAATGTGTACATTTACACACATTTTAATTGTAACACCTTTCATAATACCATACGGTTGGACACAACCATTTAAAGTCTCGCCAAATGTTGAAATTCTTGCCACCTTTTCAGTGATTCTTCAGTCTTCTAGAATATATGTCATATCGAGTAGTGTCATATTGTTTGTTTTGCCTTTTTTTTTTTTGCTGTTTTGGATCCTGACTAGTCGCCACAGGCTCTGTTCCCCATGATTTGGAAAGCAAGGTGTATACTTCGTGCTACCCATGGATGATTAATCCACGAAAGTGAAGATTGTTTTGCTCGACTTTTATTGCCTTTAAATCCGTAACCGCACGGTTCCTTATTGTGCACGCAGTTGTCGGTGATTTTCAGTTTCCACAAGCAGTGTATCGATTTCGGCCGCGTTAATTATTTTGTCCTCGATTACCACCGAATACAATTTACTGCTCGTGTTGAGACTGCCGTTGCAAGCTGTCCTGAATAAACACGTATTCGCGAATGCAATCATATCGAAATTAATATGATAACTCCACCAGAGACATCGGTTTCTATCGATATTGCCCCGACAGTAATTCCGATTGGTGCACCAGCGATCGCTGTTATGGTTGCAATTTCTGCCACACCAAAACCAACAGTTGTTGCATCATCAAGACCACAGACAGCATCCACTTCTAAACAGGCGCGTTTGTATTTTACAATGATCGCGGTTCTCTTGATTATTTCATCTCGCAGTTGTTGTTTTTCTTCGATTATTTTTTCACGTCTATAACATTGAGGGTTAATCATAGTTATTTCATAGTTATTCTATAACGATACGTCATAGCACGGCTGGTCATCAGCCGATGGCGCAATCATGTACAACAGATCAAACTTCATCCGTCGTAAAATCATATTCAACAGCAATGGAGCTTTTCCTGATGCAGCAGGGCCAATGAATAACTCGCGAACGGAGTGGAAAGATATCATCAAGTTTCGACGGTTTAGGTGTTACCTGTGCAGAAGTCTTTGTTTTTACTGAAAGCATCTGTGAAATTCTTTTTTGATTATACCATTGAATAATAGGTTGTTGTATAATACAGTCATGTTGTGTACGATGTCGCTCAAAACACACACCGCAAATCCAACTAGAGTTGAAACACATAATGGACATGAGCGATTAGTGGAACCTGTGTTGGATGTGAAGCAGAGAAGTTTAGGTTTATTACAAAAAAAGTCGGCGGTGATATTACTGCTGCATTAACAAAGTTATCAGATACACCATGGAGTTAATAACGTGGTGAAAACAACATCCCTGGATACAATTACTATGGGCCTGGTACACAACAGGATATTCACCTCGATTCTAACAACCAGCTCACCTGTGAATCGTGTCGATGCAGCGGGTTACCGACATGACCTTGCATATAAGGCATCGAACGATATCCGTGCACGTCATCGTGCCGACATTGATTTTAATCATGACTTACATGCGATTTGCGTTACCAGGTGCTGGATAACGAATCATAGGATGGGTCGTTAAAAGAGGTGTGAAAGCTAACATTTCATTCTGTGGACAGTGTCCACTCATTGGAGGCAATGTCTTTCGCGGACAATAGTTCACTTATTAAAAGTAAATTATACTTATATAAACAAACAAACAAGGGATACAAAGAATCCGATATTATCAAAAAATATGTTATAATCTTCGAGGGTATTGGAAAGGTCATGCTGCAGTGGAAACAGTGATAAGTGCGGCAGAGGTCACTCATGGTGCTGCTCGAGCATATTTGACGCAACAAGAGTTGTTGCAAATATACCTACCGGTACCAAGAAAACATTCACGTGGTTGGTTAGATGTCCAAATACCAAATGAGGTTCATCAGACTGATTTGTTGTTTATTCTACATGATCGTGTACGTGATCGTGGCGCACAAGCGCGCGTATACAATTACGCGCTAACCGTAATCGATGTTGACAGCAGATGTAAAGAAGCTGAGATGCTGATGACGAATGATTACGCAAGTGTTGCAGATGCGGATCATGGTAAGCAATTGATTAGATCTTTTGCAGCATTGTTGATCAAACACCGAGTATGAGTTCGTGTTGGATGTCAACATTCATTCTGACCAAGCTATTGTGGAAGGATTTAATCGCACACTCGCGGATTGATTATTCGGACATCAGTACGTGCATGAATTGTTGATGATGTCTAGGAGTACTAGCACGCTACAACGATTTCACGAATGGTTAACATGTCCTCCATTAGTCATTGCAGCACTAGTCAATAAAGTCACTCTCACGATTGGATTAAAACCAGTTAGTGTGATTCGACATAAGACCGTCATATCTAATCAGAAAATGATTTCACAGCCGACACCGTTACAACCTCTCGGAGGCAAGTTTGTTTGGCATACCATGCATCAAGAGAGTTAGGAAGTTGACAACGTCATGCTACGGATCCATTATAGTCCGTCGATGCATTTTCGGTTTCGGAACGGATTGTTACTCCAAAACAACCAACACGCAATCAGATCAAATCAGATCTTCACAGCCTTACGTGAAGATCTGATAGAGACCGCCTAGGAGTCATGTTCTGTTGACCTATGTTATTACCATAATCGCTAATTTTATCAGCCAATAAGATAAAGTCTCATATATTGACAATTGGGGGACTGAGCAGTATGGATTAAGAGTATGAACGTGTGCCAAACTATCTGATTCATTTTCAGATTTCTGAAAGCTGCATTTCAACTAGCTAATTCAAAGGCCACCAAAACATGACCCTAAGCGGTCGATGTCAGATCTTAACGTAGGGCAATAGAAATCTGATTTTAATCAGATTGACCAACACGTTACCGTATGGGAAAGTCACCGGGTGGTGTACCTTGTCTACGGGAGGTAAAGATTTCCAAGACGAGCATTTCTGCGAGAGGAAGTGGAAGTTGTTTCACCGAATATGGTACTGCCACCAACATCTCTTTTAACACGTTCTCGTGTTGATGCACTAGTGCACCACGTCAGCCTCAAGTTGATTCACGATAGTATGATGTCCAGACGAAAAGTAATAGTATCATCGGGGAATATCCATCGCTTGTTATCAAGCGGGGACAAACTCACTTTAGTGCATCAGTGAACACCTGTGCAATGTTTCTGGTACCGTATCATATTTGCCGTTTCTGCGAATTCACATCGGTCTCGAAGATGTTAGACGTTCATGTCGTGTTGGAGATCTTTCTGCACCCGTGGAACACCTTTTGCGGAGATACTCCCAGGGAGCGCGATCACGTGATTCGCGCAATATTTGTACAAATTCGAACACTTCGAAAGAGGTGGTGCGTGAGAACTCTCGCAAATTAATTTCAAGTCACGCATATGAAAATCTGAGCAGGATACAACTTTATTCTGCCGTTCATCCTGAAGGTGACTGTAGAAATGGTAGAAATTTAGCGCTTGTTGCGATGTGTATTTTTTTGTACCTGTTCAAACATCTAGTTGCTTCGGCTTGAACTTGTCCTAGTCACTCATTTACTCTTATGGATACGCACCTTTTCTCGTTCATAAAGTTGTAACGGCTGGACAGTATAGATGATTGATTGTTAAGTTCTCCGCCGTTCGATTGCTCTAGCATGTCCAAGGATCAATTCAGAAACTGAAAAGAATAAGTGAACTGCGGCTGACCCAGCCTATATGTCGCGTATTTTTTCATGTTGTTTATCGATCACGCTTATTGGTGATTTTGATGGCGTGGTTACTGCTTACATTATTAAGTAGCCATCATAGCCAGTAGGTCATAAAGCACTACAGGGAGTTTTGCTTTGTTTGGAAAAATTTTCTCAGCTTTAGATTGCATTCTTTATGTGCAGATCCTTTGTACGCGATAGTGATTTGACAGTGATCACTAGCTCGATGGCTTTGACCTTTACCGAAGGGAAATCACAGATCCAGCATTGAGTGGCTGCGTAAAATTCACGGATGTTCTCACCGGTCATGATTAAGTCAGCGGGTGAATTGAACTGTTGTCAAATGTATTTCGCTGTAATTTGAATCTATTTAAGAAAGACATCAACTGAATCCTTACCCCGATTCAAGATTGGTGGTTCATTTTGCCCGTCACTTCTGACTACTTAGTAACAATACTTGTATTGTTTCGTTGTTGTTGGCAGCATTCGCATCTCCCACTGGAACATTGATACATTCAGAGTCCGCGTAGATGGTATAGGAACTTTCATCTTTTGTTGCACCCCAGTAAATTTAAAAATCCTTTTACTAAAAGTTGAAGAACAGTTGTTGTATATTAAATACATGCAGGAAACGTCTGCGAGGATATTTCTTGCGTGTGTTCTTGCTGTGTCGGTTAAGCAACCTAGCAAGATTATTTATCCATATTTAGTGCGATACCGATTATGATTTTTTTTCATTTCACACAGCAGCAACAAGTCAATTTTAGTTCGTCCATTTGTCCACGCGGGAATAGTGTAGGCTGATAAAGCCTTTATCATAGGTGAACACCTTAACCGCGATACCTGGGTTAAATGTTTCAGATTTGTTCAGCTTGGATTTGGTAACTTGCACGGGAAATTCATTATTACCAAATTAAATTCACACAAGTGCTGCCGGTATTTTTTTTAGTTATCCCTAGAAAGATATAACACCGATAAAATTGCCCATTTAAAGCATCTGTTGTTAAAATTCTTTGTATTTATAACTGACCTTGGCGGCACCTACGCTGGTGTTGGTATGTAACTGTATCCACGAAACGACTCATATGGTGAGATATGTACTTCGACTTGGACACATCTTTCAAGAGCCCTTCCCGATCTTGAACTGCTGTATTTCTCCAACGTCTCAAGAATCTTTTCAATAACTGTGTCAATTACGTCATTGATGGCGCTGGTGTCGTTACGGTTCAGGATTCTACGAGCAACACTATGGATCCACATTGTAGTAGTCTTAAATCCATCCTTGTCGCGACTTAGCAGCATAACTAGATGCGCGCTAAGGACAATATCTGCTTTTAATATACAAAGTGGCGAAAGTTTTGTAACACAAGTGTGGTTCCAGGAATCATATTTGTTAACAGTTGTCGAGCGTCTTTACCTGGTTTGTATGTGGATGGGATACATGCCTTGGGATTTATAACTCACCATTACTCCAATGCAGTTTGAATTCAGGTATTGTGATTGCTGTGAATTTGTACTAACATACTCAGCGGAGTAGCAACAGCAGATGAAATACGTTTTTATTCATCTCAAAGACGTTTTTTTCATTACCACCACGGTTTTATTAAAAACACGTCTAATATGGCAAGTATGTCAGCTTTTCTTGCACCCCTTCGTATTCGTATATTACGCTCACGTGCAACTTGTTTCAGTTGTACCGTTGATGCATTGGCAGCTGGTGGTGGATTAGTGAAGCAGGTTGGTTCATTGCAACTATGGGTCTCAATAATTCAGTTGAGTTAGCTTTTCGCGTACGACTTGGTATTTGTATTTTCTGCTGTTGTGCGATTTGTATTAGGTGAAGCATGGTAGGAATGCTTATATACGGGGAAAGATCTCTAATTAAGAAGTCCGTCAACAACTTATTTTAGCTTTCACGGCCAAGTACTGTGTTGAGAGAGTAATTGAAAAACCATGTATTTGCCGTTAAGAAATATTTGGCAAAAAAAAAGACAGAATTGACCATCTCCATATTCGGCTAATATCGAAAAATATGCCACTACTATTTATGCATATCCACAGCCTCGTGTAACGGTAAGCATAGATAGTAATTGTAGGACCGGATATTACCAGTTCTTTCAGTTAAATTTCTATGTCAGCAAAGCTGTTTTAACTCGATGAAGATTAAATCACAATAGCTGATCTCGATTTGAGGCACGTAACATCGACTGCTTGGATAAATTCTGCATCGGTTCTAACTGGATGTTGTAATCACGCAGCGAGCTTCTATGGCCTGGGAAGTATCGAACGTTCCAGCAGATGGTGTTTAGTAGCCTTATACAGCGTAAAAACATGTGTCTGTGTTTTGACCAGCTTCTAGGATTAATCATCCACGGGTTTCACATTGTAGCTTGCTTGCCAAGCCTGTGGGGGTGGGGGTAAAGGCTGTGGCGACTATCCGGACCCAAAAAGGGCAAAAAGCAAAAGGTACAATATGACACTACTTGTGACTATTAGTTATATGCCAAAATAATTATATGTGTTGAAACGTTAAGATATTTTGCTGCATTCCAAAAAAGTAACGCCCTTGAGCTGAAACAGAGGGTTAAAAACTTGAAACTTGGGTCAGCGTCAGTACTGTTAGTGTACATTATGCAAGCATAAGGAGTTGGACTGTGTCCCTTGGGGGCGGAGCTGAGAGGTTATTATAGAATAATATAGTTAATTGAATCTGTTGAGACCTGCACCAAATAAACCATGTATTTACATAGTTGCAGTGTGTGCAAAACGTGCATGTGTTTGTATTAATAATATCTGCCCCCAGGAAATATAAATGCGTATCCAGCTTCAGCCCGTGCCGTACTTTTCCATCTGTATATGGCATGAGGATAATATCTTTAAACCTGCTGCAATATCTACACTATACGCATAGATACATTTACAGGGAATGAAAAAGCAATTCATGGGCTTGTCGAAGAAATGTCTTGGGTATCTCCCCGCCCAAACGACTTAGGCTTTGCGCTGCATATTTTAAACAGTTGAGATCCCAACCCAAAACTATGTAAGATACTGTTCCGGAGCATGAAAGAATATATTCATATGTACGATAAATAATTTAAATCCACGTGTTTTTCATGACTCTGGGGCCTAGCTTTAGTCGTAGTTGGGATATTCCCCACATTTTACCTACATATGCATACTAACTGGACCTGAAAAGACAATGCATACTTGTACGTGATGCTGAAAACCAAGCCCTTTCTTTCCATCTTAGATTTTTATTAAGAGGATCTATCTGATAGTTATGGTGTGGTCAAAATAGCCAACCGCTGAAATATGTAAATTTGCTTTTGTTATTGTTAATGTCGATCTCACATTAATAAGATTTAGCAAGAATTTTCTATGAGATCCAGATTGATTCTGCTCTCTCTCTCTCTCTCTCTCTCTCTCTCTCTCTCTCTCTCTCTCTCTCTCTCTCTCTCATACGGTGCTGAATTTACATTTTTGCTGCTCAGTTAAATTCCACCAAATGTATAGGCAAGGTGCAAAATTCATCTTGTCATGAAAAGGTACGTCCTGAATATCCAAATCGTACTCTTAATTTATCACTTTACCGCATTTAACGTGTTCTTTTGCAAGGAGACAGTTTGAAAGGTCTTAGCATTGTTATAATTATTTTTCAGGTCTTCAAGAAGCATGGCGTGCCCATTTCAATGAAGGAATCTCGCCTTCCTATGGGTCTTCGAAAGGATCTTCACATTAAAGCCATTACCGAGTTACCGGAAGTCAGACAGAGATGGAAGGACGTCCATGGGAAGTACCCGGACCAGAGCGACGTCGACAAAATGTTCAAAGACTTTGTTCCGATGCAGCTAAGCTGCCTGCGACAGTATACGGAACTCATACCAGGTACTGCTAAATCTGTGGATACTCTCAGAAAAGAATTCAAGTTAAAAATCGGTTGCACAACTGGCTTTTTGAAATCCATGGTTGACGTTTTGCTTGAAGACGCCAAGAAGCAGGGCTATGTTCCCGACGCTTCCGTCGCCGGAGATGACGTTTTGCATGGTGCCCGCCCAAAGCCATTCATGTTATATAGAAATATGGATCTGCTCGATGTTCACCCGATTCAGAGTGTCATCAAAGTGGACGACACGATATCAGGTGTCGGGGAGGCGTTAGAAGGTGGTTGTTGGGGTGTGGGTGTAGCTAGATACAGCAACTACATGGATATTGACTCGCTGGAACACGAAAAAGACTTATCTAACGAAGAAATCATGAAGCGCACTGAACAATCGCGCGATCTGTTGAGGAAGACGGGGGTGCACTACGTGATAGATAGCATTGTTGAATTACCAGAAGTTGTCGCAGATATTAACAAACGGCTTTCTCGTGGAGAGCGTCCATAATTTTCACTTAACCATCTAAACATTAGCGTGAAGGGTCAAAACAACATGGATTAAGAACAATAGTGTTATACAATCTACTCCACGCAATCCCCATATGTCCTGTGTAACATGAAACTATGAAGTCAGCTGTAGAGAGACCTTTTTTGTGCATGAATATGAATATGTTGAAATTTAACGACGACGATATTGCTTTAGCTTTAGGAAACGTTTTACTTCTTGGCTTTCAGTTATGCGCTTGAAAGGTAGTCTGTTTCAGAACATTTTGTATCGCACGTATTTTCCTATTTCTAGAAAATAAAATTGCAGAATATTAATACTCATTGCAAGCTGCTGAACATGGTCGCACTGTTTAGCATGATCTTGCTCGTATTGAAGCAAACTACCCGATGAAGTAGAACTATTCTCGAACCATAAATCTCCGTTACCCACAATCTTTTCAGCTATATATACCTTCGGTCTGGTTCAAATAAACTTACAAACCTCACGCTATTCTCAGCAGTAGCAAATGTAAAAAACATTAACACGGTGCATGCAAACTGCTTGATATTTTGTGTGCCAAAATTTGATATTACTTCACAGTACTATGTCATACATTGGGTTTCTGCTCAAAGTATTTGTTACATTAGTATCCACGTGCTTTAGTGACGTAACATTTTTATTCTGTCAGTCGATAATCACATCTCCTGAAAAACATTGTGGAAATTCGCCAAACACGATATATACGTTACTTACCTGGTGACCATCTACAAGAGGCGTATGATTTTGCGTGCGTCTCCCACAGGATTCCCTGAAGGGGTTCAGAGGTGATATATACAAAAGTTGCATTAACAATGACATTTTAAACATTTGTTTGACCAAACCTGGTACATAGCTTCGTAAGGAGAGGGGGAAAAAAAAGATACATTTAACGGAATTTGTTTTACGCCTGGGCCACCGTTTGGACGATGGAGATGGAGGTTGTTTCTCATACGGTGGGATGTGGGATTTAATGTGAAGATTTATCATTGCAAGCCATGGAAGTAGCCGTCGTAATATTTCTTGTTGAAGTAGTATTCTTTAGTGTACTATACAAAATCTACTTGAATATTATGTCTGACTCCAAAACTTATAATGGGATTTTATAGATAAAACTATGTCGGCATTTTAGTCTTTTGCATTTTCCGTTTAGGTATGGGCATTATCTTTATATTGTCACAAAGAATACAGCATATGTACGTATGTATGTATGTAAAATCATGTATTTATAATATCATATGTAAAAAATAGGAGGTCCGGAAGTACAAAAGGAGGATACAGATTTAAGAAACTGGCTCAGGTTTTATTTTTTGAATCCAGTCTAATTTGAAAGTTAATGCTCTTTACAATGTCGTCACTGCCCTTCCTATACAATTTTAACTTGACTTGCTTCAATGTTCGAATGGTCTTTTTCAGAATTTATACCTAGATTCTAGCGGACGAATCCTCAGCCAGAGTTGTTTGCCCCCTTCTGTGCGTAACTTAAGTGTGCTATCCAGTAGCTCAGTTGATAGCGCTTCAGACTGGTTTGGTTGCATCGGTATATCCTGCGGCAGGGCACTTAGCTTCATGTTCTTGCCACCATATAGTGAAAGAGTTCCAAAAGTGCCGTTAAAACCCAAATCTCAACAAACATCTATACACTGAATCATTCAGAGTAATCAAAGTTTTCAAAAAAATTAAGTTGCAACTTCTTACATTGAATCATGCAGAGTAACCAAAGTTTTCAAATAATTAAGTTGAAACTTCTACTCTGAGCGTTCTGTATAGTAACCAACGTCTTCATTATTTACCAATTTAAAGGGATGGGGTGGACTTTGTGGCTTGTGTGCTGGATATGCGATCAGAAATGAACGGCCTTGACTCCCTGCCCAGACCAGACCAGGCAACCAAAAGTGTGACCATGGGCAAAGTTCTTGAGTCCGGATGCTTCGGCATGATAGGCTTTCATCCTGTTATGTGCTGTTAAAGGAAAATCTTTTTACCACCTTTGACTTGAGCTTCAGAGAACACTCTAGAATCTAGATGGAGTTTAATGAATACGGGACATAGGGACATAAGTACAGAATCTTTATTCAGGGTTGTACACATATGAATTATGTTTGCATCCATTAGAATGAAATTTTACTTGTATACATTTTCTGCTCACTTTCCTACTAGTAAATATATTGGCCACTAAAACGATGTTATTCTAAAGATCTTAAACTCCATGAGAACATAATTAAATATTCAGCTTTGTCCAATGGAGGATATATATATATATATATATATATATATATATATATATATATATATATATATATATATATACATACATACATACATACATACATACATACATAGCAGAGGTGACAATAGGGTAATTTACTTTTATTTTCATTTTTCAATTTTCTTATTTTGTGTTAAGTACCAGCATTGTGAACGTGATGTACATTATGCGGACCTAAGTTGCCTTTAGAAACAGTTTGATTTTTTTTACTGATCTCATTTTGTCAAAATTGGCAATGTTTTAAGTATCAATTTACTGTGCAAACTTCAAGGCAACATAGGTTGGGTTTTTTTCTAAGAATGGGCATTGCATTTTCTACCGTAAAATGTCTTGTAAAAACAGCGATATTACAATTAGGATACGGAGTACCCAAAATATCCCAGGTAAGGAATTTTATACCTGTCATTCGTATACACAGGAGTATCATTCATACATATTATGTTAACGGAAGTTAAAATATAATTGCTACAGGTATTTTAAAAGCAAACTGTATTATTATGTTCTGTAAGGGGATTGCCTTTTTTGAGCCTTCCTTTGTATATTTTGTTGTTTGTCACGAATAAAGAGTTTAATCTTTATAGTGTATTTATTTCTGCAATACATGGACGGAGTAGGACATCATGCTACATGTCTTTGGCATGATGCCCCAGTGCTAGACATCACTATAAACTGCCACACTGCAGACATCGCGGCAAAAAGACTGAAAAATTGTTAAAGCTACGTTCAAAATCCAAATCTCTCACACACACACACAGATGGACGGAGTTCAGCTTTTGAAAGAGATTAGCAATTCTTATTTGCTGTTTGCTTTTCACACTTTGGGTTCGAGATTAACACCAAATGATAAATAACCTTCACCAAAAGAGGGTTATAGTGACCTATTTTTGTCGGTGATATAAAGTTCAATTATGCAAGCTCTTTTCTCATCATCACAAATGAATAACGTTTTTACAATACACGTCAAGGGACATAAGGGTGAATTTAGTCTTGTTCGAAATTATCAAGAATGGCGTCCACTGCAAAAATTAAACCAATGAAACAAACAAAACAAAACAAGCAAACCGTGGAATGTGAATGTGATAAGACTTTGGACATATTAACCTGTTGCATGTTCTTATCCATGCACCTCAAACATGTCATATTAAACGTCATAGTCATTTACTACTGTTTTCTTGCTGCAAGGAAGGAACATTCTGAGGACAAGACGGACCTAGATTATTTAACAGATATTGAGACACCATTTTGAAACTAGGGCTCAGTTATACAAACTGATAATAAGCATCTGATGGAATGCGTCAAACTGGAAATTAAGACCGTACGAAGTATTATTTTAAGCCGAGCTGTAGATGCTTTGCATTCTTAGAGTCCGTTTTACCGTAAACTTCGAAGTGCGCTCTCGAAAGTTGTACTGCTGTTATCTACACCTCCCTGAATAAGCAGTACCACTAACCCATATTCTCTTAAACATGGTGACACTCTGCTACAGTGATAGAACTGGTAGCATTACGGTTAGTCCTTGAAATAACGATCTTGTAGTTTGAGTACATAGAAAGATTGTCGGTTTTACTTAAGATATTGCACGCGATCACGTCCCCGAAAAGAACATTATGAACTGTTTCTCTGGGGATTTTGTTTCCCCGCACGTGACGCCATTTTGAAACATACAACGGTACAATATACATAAGACAATACGGTAAAGCCAATCAATCTTGGACCATAGAGAATTAAATGCTTTGAACGAGTTCGGATATTTATTTTCACATTTGAATCCAGGCCTAGAGATAATAAAACTAATAATTGAGCTTTCACTCTGTGCCAATCAAAAAACGACGTTACAAAATTGTAGTCGTTTTTGATTGGCTGACTCAGATTTCAAGGCTCAGACTCGAGCTCAGAAGTTGTGATTTACAGGCCATATTATTCGTAATGGTGAATCTAATTTATAGCCAATTTCATATGGATGTCCAAGTCTGTAACCATGATTGATTTCAATAAGTATGTTTTGTTTACATTCCTGTGAGTGCATTGTACAATTCTAGACTATTTATAAATGCCCATTAAAGAAAAACGTGTGAATATATATATATATATATATATATATATATATATATATATATATATATATATATATATATATATATATATTGAAAACATATATATATATATATAGAGAGAGAGAGAGAGAGAGAGAGAGAGAGAGAGTTTAAAAAAGATTAAAATAGAGGTTTGTTTTTACACGGATGATCTGTCGTTTGATACATATTTCCATAAATCCATATTTCCATATGGCATACACAAACTGTAACTAACTAAATGCTATCACAGCCATCTTTGCATTGATATTGTTCTGCATAAGGTAAGGAACTCGTTCGATATGGCAATTAATACTCGCCAGCCTAACGGACAATTTTTTTTTTCTCCATAGCTTTTCATCAACTTCGATATTTCTTTGACCTATCTGTACGCCTCATGAAACTCGAGCTTTCGAAACAAATCACTAATGCAGTTTTATGTATATATCCACATATAGCTAGCTGAATATTCAAACACACAATAAACATTGTTAAATTGCATCTTTTGAAGGCGCTTAACCTTTGGTTGTATTAGAACCATCATCGTCATTATAATACTTTTATCATTTTTGTTCGTTTATTGCCTTCTGTTATCTTGGATGGATAAATATTTATAATTAAGTTCTTTCCCCGGCTGATAGCCTCCTGTTAATGCCGTGGATCACTTCTGGTAAATTAGCGACGCTCTCAATTACGTAATGGGCACCTGCATTCCTCAGCAGACGAGATGACTTCTCCAGACGTCGCCGAACTTCTTGCTGAGAAAGTTTCATCTCTTGTTCAAAGGAGTCAATATCCATATAATTGCTGTACCTAGCTACCCCAACCCCCCAACCCCCGGCTTCATGCGCCTCACAGACGCCTGATACTGTGTCGTCTACTTTTATGACACGTTGAATGGGGTGTACATCTAATATATCCATGTTCTTGTATATAATAAATGGTTTTGGACGTGTGCTGTGAATTATTTCATATCTCGCGACAGTACCGTCTGGGACAAAACCTTGCTTTTTGGCCTCTTTCAGTAAAATGTTGACCATGGGTCTAGAAAGCCCCATCGTAATGCCAATTTTTACTTTAAATTCCTTCTTTAGGATATTCACGGACTTAGTCGTTCCCGGGATTAGCTCGGTATATTGTTCTAGACATCTAAGTTGCATTGGGATAAAGTCTTTCAACATTTTGTCTACGTCTCTTCGATCTGGATATTTGCCATGGACATCTTTCCATCTTTGCCTGACTCGAGTATATCGGTGATGACCTTTATGTGAATGTCTTTTCTTAGACCTATTGGGGGTATTCCATCCTTCATGGACATGAGAACTTTGTGCTTCTTAAACACCTGAAAAATAAAAAGTTGACGAATTCTTTTAAATGCTACAGTTAAAAGTGTAATGCTTTCTCGAATCTATTAGGGGTTTGTAAAATGTCCATTAGTTGAGAATACATGCGTACGTGTTCTCCAACCCCTCTTAACCCCACCCCCTTCCGAGGGACCGCCAGTCCCTTGCAGAATTAAAAATAAATAATCCTTATGCCAGAAGTAGTCCTTAGGATGAGAAGCTTTCCAGCTTGCTTAGGCTTTCGTCGCTTCGCAATAGAAAGTCATAACAAGTCCTGTGAAAATAAATAAAGTTTTGTTTTATGGGTGCTGGACACAATACAAGAGTTGATTACTAAGGTTAAATAAACTTATAATGATTATAAAGTATGCACGTTCGTAACTTTAGGTAAACACAAGTAAAATTATTCCCACCCATGCGACAGAGAAATCTAGCTGTTTCGCTAACATTACTTTCTTATCTCAATCTGGTTGTCTCAGTCGGGTCATCTCAGTCACGGTATCCAAGCGCTAGGAACTACTTTTAAAAAGAAGAAACCCTTGTTGTCTTCTCCTGTGCCTGATAAATAAACAGATAATATAACAACAACAAAAAGTCCATGTAACAACCGAGAGAGAGAGAGAGAGAGAGAGAGAGAGAGAGAGAGAGAGACAGGCAAACGAAGTTGAGCGATTTGGTATTATGCTAGAAACTATAGTTCATTCCACACAACATGGTGAATTTCATCCTATCTGTGGATCCATCTCTGTATATTTTCAGGTCAGTGTCATCCAAATGTAGCTAAAAGTACCTAATTGGTTTCAAATACTTCATGTGAAACGAATTAGGTACTGTTAGCAACATTTAATGACGCTGACCTGAAAATTTACTGAGCTACAGAAAAGATTCATTCGCGATGCTGTGTGGAACGCACTACGACAGGAAACACTGTTCTAGGCACACAGGCTATACATATCACTGATCACAAAAATCCAAGCTCTGTCCAGAGCTGCCACAAAGACGGCAGCAACTAGAAATGTATTTTTGTCAGACCTGCGTTCTTCAATCTTTGTCCAACACCTCCAAATAGCCCCTTGCTGAATCAAAGATTGCAAACAAATGAAAAGTCCCGCACTTACCACACGCTATTTCACAAGAAGTTCTAAAAGTAGCGTATCATTACACTAGTAATATCAACACTTGCCATATTTCCAAGAAAGGAAATATTCTTTTCCAAGAACTATAAATTCCGTCACTTCACTTTGTTAGAACTGTACGGTAGTCTGTATCCAGTATTGTAATGTATCGTACCGTTGCTTGCCATAGACTATTTCCAAATTAGAACTGATGAAAGTTAAAAGTTATCCGTATAAAGTATATTAATTGCTTGTTGTTAATTTCATGTGACATCCATTGATTAAATGTGATAATACAGTAATAATATCAAATGATTTTATGTTCTATTTTTCATGCGTAGCACATGTTTATGTAGGGTCGACAGGTCGCAACAATGCCCTCATTAGCATATTCGTATTAATGCGCATTATTTTGAAAAACAATTGCACGTGGCTCCAGGCGCTCGTTGCGGATTACTTCCTACAACTAATAATTGTAACTGTTTTTCTTGGTTGTTGTTTTTTCCTTTTGAAAGAACGGCATATAAAGCTTGTTTCTATTTAGATAATTATTCAGATTTTCGTAAAAGAGTACAAAGCCTGATGACCTTTATTAGAGTGAGAAGCAATAATAGTACCTGATGAATACCGTGTTTTGATTCTGCTAACTAAATTGCAAAAGTGCAGGGTTGTTTTAATTTAATTGGAAGAAATTGGGTGAGAAAAATAATGAATGTCGGTTGTTTATATGAAGACATGGAAATCCCAGTCACGTGGTTATATTATTTTATCTCCCTACGAGGCTATGCCAAATGGGGGGAGATAAATAATGTAAACCATTGACTGAAATTTCCTTGTCTCAATGTAATCCCCAACATAGATTATCTTAATCCCATTCATGAAGTATGTTTGTGCAATCAGTTTAGATGTAGTTCAACCTAACTGTATTTTTTACGCCATGCACATTATGGAATGCACATTATGGAGTCATAATCTCGATGATCAACAATGAGTGAGATCAAATATTTTCGCTTCATGTAAGCAATCTGCATTTCCCTCCACGACTGATAACTGTCCATTCTATGTGCATATACCGTTTGAGCATGCCGAAGCAACACGCGAATATACTCCCCATGTTTCTCTGCCCACCACACCACTTCGGTTGAGAATTTTGTACATAGACGATGATTTTCAGTAGCCTTTTCAAACCAATAGTATTAAAATATTTACTACTGTTTTGGTTACTTGGCATTTTGCTAGTCCTCAAATCAATGATCCTTGGAATTTCGAAATGTTAGGGGATTATTTGCCTAGATTGTAAATTAGAGTGGTAATATTTACATAATTGATGTAATCATCAGAATAGTTCAGCCGCCCCACTAACATCCGTCTTGATAAATTATTTCAATTTATAGCAGATGAGACCAATATAATGGTACCTCCCCCACCCCGTTTTTATCCTCGACATTGGTGCAGTTAAGCTATTGATAGGAAAATTGAGGGGGAGGTGGTGGTTAAAGTTTGTGCTCATTATTATATCTTTCTCTCTAGCTTCAGTTACTGAACGTTGATGATGGCTATTCGTATTTTGCACTTTGGCATACATACATACATACATACATACATACATACATACATACATACATGCATGCATGCATGCATACATACATACATACATAGGACATCATTACCAACAAATATCTTTAAGTGATTAGGTAAATTCCTAACGTTTGAAGGAAGTAAACGAAGCATTAGTATGCAAGAGAAAATTCTGATTGGCTCGAAATGAACCATTAGTAGAAAATTCTGATTGGTTCAAATTCAGAATAAAAAATTTCGAATCATATATTACTCAGATTAGTGTTTTTGTTGTTTTTATTGTTGGTTTTCTTTTGCTTAAGTTCTTTTTTTAAAAAAATAGAACAATAGTTGTACAGAGATTTGTCTTGTTGTCTTGATAGAATACCAGACCAATCCAGAGACGATGAAATGTAGTTACGTTCGGAGTTTCGTGTGTGAGGGTAAAATTCACAGTTGGTGATTAAAGTAGCTGTTGTCACGAACTCCCCCTAAACTTACTCAAATACGTTAGATAGGGAGGGTGAATGTTTGGGACACGCGATAGTCACTCAAGAGACGAAGACAAACAACAGAAAGTACACGAAAGTATTACATTTATTGATATATAACACTAATAATGAACACACACATTTCCACTAACACTGCCTCTCGTGATGATGAATGTTAAATGAAATAAAATAAGTAGAAACTGATTTAAGTCCTGTTAGCTGTCGTGGTGTGACGATAGGTATACATCCAGGGCCGGATTTACCATTGTACTTAGGTGTGCTTAAGCACAGGGTCCCTGTTGGCCAGGGGGCCCATCTTCTTGACAAAAGAAAAAATTATGATGAATTTTTCAAAAGTCTGTGGCTATTTTAACTATTCCTAAATTTCCTGAGTGTATATGCCTGACTACCTGTGTAGGCCTACCGGGCCTACCTCCTTCAGGGTCCAAGTAAGGGGCCTCATAACTTAACTAGCACAGGGCCTCATTTGTCCTAAATCCGGCACTGTATACATCTCAAGCAAAGATATTGTATTTTACTCTCTACACCCCTATCATATTGAGGATTCGGTGTTGAAAATGGTCTGTTCCTCAGGGGGAGGTATATACAAAACTGTACTTCTTTAACTAAAAACAGGTTGGGGTCTAATCCCAATCCCCCACCCCCACTCCGAAAGCAGACTAGATCCGCCTGTACAAGGAGCTACTCATTCCATTCCTTTGCCCCAAAAAGTTGGCAGCGGCCAGTGAAAACCACACAAACTTTTCTTTATTGAATTTTGCACAGAAATATCCAACAAAATAAAAAGAACTGTAAGAAGTGGAAAATAATATATTAAAAGTCGTCCACGCTGGCAGCAGTTGCTAGGCTCCAGCGATGTTTGCTCTAATTCCATTTCTGACAAGCAGTTGTTTGTAATGAACACGATACTATCGACTAAGGTGGTTATTGGATATGTTAATATGACTTATAGGTCAGCGTGACATCAATGATTACAGATCTAGGTTAATTATTTTTACCATTGGAGCCGAGTAATCGTGTAATTTAAATGTTTGTTAAGTCCGGCGACCAAACTCTGTACTTACGTACATCTACTTAAAAATATGGTTATCACCACGAATATACATGCGAGCGTGGTGGCTGAATGACCAAATGAAAATCGCACATGTCTATTCGTCTGTATATTCGTCCGTATGATTGTTCATCCCTGGGCTCTCTGACCAAAAACAAATTTATGACGCACCTGTCACGTTAGTGTTTTGCCCATCTTAAGATGCCTTAGCGACCAATGTCTACATTTTGACGTTTTTGGTTTTTTTTTGGACGCTCGTTGTTAGCGCCATGTTCCATGACGTTAAAGTATTCTATAGGATTCCAGATCTGAACGTACTCGGTAGCTTTGTTTGTACTCCTCTGTTCTATATCTTTTTCATTTTACATCTTCATATCTTTTTTCATTTTACATCTATCTATCTATCTATCCTTATTGAAAGTAGGAGAAGCAACCGTCCTTGGTGACTTTGTTATAGGTGTGGAGTAGCAAGTTCAAGCGGTTTCATTTACGCTTTGCCGTTTTGAACAAATGACAGGAAAAAATATTATTTATTTATTTATTTACATCTCAATTTAGCGCGCTTTCGCTCACTTTTGATTGCAGTCAATACACCTGTGTATACATTGAAATATTTGGTCGAACATAAACCAATTAGATTAAGATAAAGTCTTACAGTTAAACTAAATAAATCTTTGATAGATGTTGAAAAGTTATAAAAAAAAAAAATTCTTAATGGATAAAACTTTCGTTGTTTTCACGAAAAATTAACACAAGTCCAAAAATCGAATGCCACTACTACATAACATTTTTTTTGTTAAAACCTTGCATGCAGCTAAATAGTGGATGGGAAATAATAGTTATTAAAAGATTCGAAAGGGATCATATATAATATCAACTTATGTTATAGTACAAATAAACTCATAGTTTTCAAGTCATCATCATTATCATCATCACCAAGCAGCTTTTTTGCCATCATCATCATATCTATAACTGGTCGTTTCTGACGCTTTTATTTCACTTTCTATGCCACATTAAAATGTTACCTTGCTATTTTTCAGTTTCAAAAAATATGAGGGCGTGTGATTAACTAGTTGTTCTTTATTATTATTATTATTATTATTATTATTATTATTATTAAGACCATATGATGATTTCACTATATATAGTGATTTTGTTCCACCACTTTTTACTTTAATTTCAAAGCAGTTTAAAGAAAAGTTTAAAATTTGAATACTTCTTTTTACTCATGTACTTAAACTTCGGATTGGAATTCTTTATATTAGTTTTGTGTGATATGATAAACAAACTGTGCCACTGTACATCAATTTAAGTCAAAAAGCAACAAAATCTTACCTATTTTACCTTTTCCCAAAAGCGAATATCACACATCTCCTTTTTAAAAATGAGAGAGAGAGAGAGAGAGAGAGAGAGAGTTATATCCGTCCTCACTGCTGTTAGATATTTCTTTCGAAACTAATAGAGTTATTTATTGTGGTCAACTGAACATATATCTTATTCAACAGTACAACAATTACAGTATCAATCTCCAGATTTAGCTAGAAAAATATTACACAAAACAAAACTAAATATTTCGGGAAATCAATGCGTGACCTTTCCTGTTTCATAGATGTTTCGGAAGTTTCTTGATAGACATCTCTCTGCTCTCATCGTAAGGCCATTCATTGAAGTTAAATGTCTTACAATTTCTATTGGCTTCCTGATTCATTTGACAAGCATGCACAGGCTAAATATACCAACACGTTGCAAGCTGATCAACATATAATAAGTTTAGAGTCTGAGTATGTTATGTAAATTGTTAATATGGGTCTGACCCAGTTTTTTGTGTTAATCGCCAGGTCAATTCCTCAGGAGTCGATTTAATATGTTCCAGTATCGATTAAGTTATGGTCGTTATGAACGCAGGAGTTGCAGCTCATCGATATTCATTGACTATATGAACTTTGTTAAATATTGCACTTGAAGCGTTTCTGTGTTCTGTACAGTACACACTAAATGTCTGATGCCTTTACAGTATTAATCAAATCTTTCGAATGTTTTCACTTTTGATGTGTTGACTACATTTTCTTGTATAGTACGAGTCACACGGATCATGTAAGTGCATTTAGTGATTATAAGTTTTAAAAGTAATTTTATTTTTAAAATTTAATCATAATGGAGTAATAACAAAGTTAATTCAATCATGATTTTTGAGTGAGTACACGTTAATTTTCATAACAAAAGTTTCAGACGAAAATTATCGATAACTATGGAGTTTTACAATGGCAGTTCGACATTACACTGGGTCAAGAAAGTCGATGTTGGATTGAACTGTTAGTAGTGCAGGGGGAAACAAGGTATGATCGCGTGAACAAGAAGTTGCATGCATCTTCAATCATCTCCTGTATGGATGTTCAACTATGAATGGGATAGAGAAGTAACATATAATAAGTTTTATTTTTAGTTTGTACATATGACATTTCTTCAGTATGTTAATTTAGCATGATGTAAAATTTAACTTAGATAAATCTAAATCGACAGCAGTGTTTGTAGTCTACATATTTGTATGGGAAAAATAGGTATTATGTACGAACTGAAATAAAAGACAAGACATACCATACAGAAATTTATATACGAAGTTGCATAATTGCCTCCAATTTATTGGACTTGTCTGCCGATTTTTTCCTGCCAGTGTTTTCACTGGCTTTGTTTGTAAATGGCATTGTCACGTCTCTGTTTCTGTTTGTAGTACAACTTCTTCCCAACCACAGGCATGTTTCCTCTTACATCATAGCACAAGACAAAACTGGTTTAAACGAGCTCACCCTGCTTGCTTGACTGTATCATTGAATTTGCCTTTAAGCATTTTCCGAGGAATTTATATGATAATCTTCAATGGAATTTTGATGCACAAGGTAAGAAATAACGTGAATAAACGCCATTTAAAGGTATGCGTAATCAAATTAATCGTTCACAGCTTAACTGACTCAATGGCTCCAAAGAAGAGAAACACTGGCATTATTTGATTGATTATTTCCTCTTTGTTTGTACCATGCATAACTGTTAGACATTTGTGTATAAACTGCTACATTTTAAACTGCATACATACAGGAAAATAACTATTCTGTGTAAGTCTATCCACAGTGTTGCTTGCATAAAAATGGTTTGGATGTGAATACATGTCTGTGAGGTTGCAAAGAAGTATTTCAGTAAACGTTGCTAAAGTTACTGATTGATTACTACGGTCATTTGGGCATAGTATGTCCAAGGGGAAAAACTCAAACAGGTATAAGTTAGGTTTTGAAAAGGGACAAAACTTAGTATCAACTAATGAAAAAGACTATAGCACAGGAAATGATGCAATATGTACATGCGAATACCATGCTACAGAAACAAACAACACGACAATACGTGATATTAGAATTTATAAGATACAAAAGAAACAAGTAGCATTATTTATTTCAGGATATGGCATGATTGAAGGTAAGATATTTATTTATTATGTTTGTGCAGGTAGACAAACGATATATATTTCGATGTGAAAACTACAAAACATCATAGATAGACAATCCGTGTCAAAGGTCATGACTCTCCCCAAGACGGGTAATATAAACAGGGAATAGGGTTCAATTTTTTTTTTTTTTTCAGCTTACCTGTTGAATGTGGAACATGTATTTATTTTTTCAGCGTCAGTTTCTTTTCTTCTTCTAAAACTTACCGATCGAAAGTGACGTAACGGGCGCATTCACGTGAAAAAATGAGATTGGCCGTCACTGCTCCGACGCCAGTAAGGTTTTGTACATGGTCGTGTAATGGTGGTCACAGTCGTGTAAAGACTATTTTGCAATGTTAAATCTTGCGGAAAACATTTTAGTACTAGATATTTACTAGACATTAACTGAAACGGGAGGAAAAAAGCGATAAATGCTATTATGCAAACATTATTCATGAAATATAATCGATTTGAACAAAAGCGGCCCCCTAAATACAGGGACGGATTGGAGGGGAGGGGGAAGGGCATAATCTGACAATGTGCGCTAGTTGCGACATGACCCTGTTGACCTTGAATACTGGCGGAAGTAGTGTTAATGGTAAAACGTGACATTATGAGGTACACTTCTGTCATTGACTATGCAGCAGCAGCTCTAGAGAATGGGGTCATTTCAGTACAGTGCACTTGGAATAAATCTGTAAAACAGAGAGAGAGAGAGGGAGTTGACTGGGACGATTCCACCTCCTTTTAGATGTTGGACGATTGTGTTGGGGTGTAAGGTCAGGGAAAACACAGACTAATAAGGACCTTAATTTGGAATTTATTAATTTTACATTTCTAGTGGATATCATTTTCTGAATCACTACTACTACTAGTATTGCTCAGTCAAGTGTATCACGTGAAACTACCAATATTTCAACGAAAGACTGTGTTGATCAACCAAGTTCCGTTCCTTCCCTCTCCCTTTTGCATTTGTTTTCGTTTTTCCGTGCTGATTTCTTGAAGACCTCACCCACCCACCCAAACAAAAATTAAACTCCTCAGGTTCGACGATAGTTGGAAGGATATGCACGATACACGTGCGTATTTTATAAAAGAATTCGGATTGAGAAAAAGATGTCATTTATTTCGATATGTAAATTTTATAACTCCATTTGTAGAGCATCCGACCCTTAATCCAAGGGTCGCGGGTTCGATACGAGTCAAGACCAGGTCTGCTGCCTCCGTGTGTCGTTGGGAACGACATTTAGCTATCATTTCCTCTGCATGATATAACTAATAATGTGTTAAATGTACAGTTAAAATAACCTTACCCACAAAAATAGCACATTTGTATACATTTGGTATTTATTTGTAAAGTTTGTTGTATTGGGTCTCTAAGCATCCCTATTTAAAACATGGAGGCAATCGAAAACGCAGGTGACTTTATTAGGCAGAAATATCGACATGCGTTAGAAATCATGAGACAGACGCATAAGTACAAAATCATGCACGTAGGTATGCATGCATATATGTACTTCCGTGACTAATTCGATGTGGGTCGTGATTCATCGCGGTGGAGGTGAAAGTAACTGAGTTCAGCAATGTACTGAGAGTACCGTGGGCTGATTGAGAAATGTTGCTTACATATCCCAGTGTTGTACGCTGGTTTTCCGCAGTTTTTTTCCAATGTTCCCCCGAAATCTTGACCGTGCGACCCCCAGATGCTCTTTTTCGTGATTAAAAAAATCGAATAATACGCCTTCAACATTTCCTTAGTGGATGTCTATCGCATGAGGTGATAAAATTGTAAGATGGCAATAAATATTTATTTTACAACAATGTATTTGGAAATAAAAACATTCAAGGTCAGCCGATTTTCAATGTAAAGTGACGGCCGTTAGTGTAACGTGGTTTCGCTGTCGAAGACCCCATACAACCTGGAAGATTTATTTAATACAGAAAAGACTAAATTTATGCAAATACAAAATTTGTCATTCAATAAATTATTTGCTAGTTTGGAAAGAAAATTAATTCAGAAAACACAGATATTTATTGCAATAAATGCTTGTGGATAATGGGCGTATACTAAAGTTAATTGAGAGCATCACCCAGAACAGAAAATTCCAAGATGCATATAATTTCAGGTTAACCAACTATCGCAGAATTGTGGAAGCAAACAAGATTATCCCATTATTATGGCACTAAATTGTCCAATGTCTCCCTAATCTGGCGTGGGAGGGACAGTATTCCCTGTCCTTGTGAGCCTATGTGCAAAATTGTATAGCCTACCACCACCCACTTCATGTCCGGTAATTTCGTCGCGTCCATACTTTGTATCTGTGTTCCAACAGCTTCTACGTTGGATAAAGCGCTATCGCATCAACACGTAAAACCTGGCTGTATCACAGTTTAGTCGGTGGCACATTGATTACTGTTCAAAATTAAACTGTTGATCCAGATTATAAGCGCTGTCCGAAACGACCCCTCAAACATGAAAGCTTATACACCCATTTACATGTATTTCGTATTATGTTTTAATTTCTAAAACAGATGTCAGTGACTAAAAAGTGACTCATAAAACTACTATGAACATTTGTAAAAATTGTATTAAATATGTCCATGTTATAAAGATGTTAATGTATATATGTTATGTATTAGATCTTATCTTAGTGACATACTCAGTTGATCATTTACATACATTGCAAAGATATGTTTTAGCTATTTTTTATTATTATTGTCTCTTTTCGATTGCTTTGACAAAACAATCCGTTCAAGTTCACATCTAAGGATCTCGAATTGTAAGAAAGAAATAACTCAATTCGTTTTACCCACATTCTTGCATACTGTTAAAATTTATCCTCGAAAAAGTCAGTACTGATTTAATTACAATTACACTACCAGCTGCTTCACACACTGCTTGTACTACTACTACTACTACTACTACTACTACTACTACTACTTTCATTATGTCCTTGTTTATTTGATTCAGTGTCATCCTAAACTCTTATTCACTTTGCAAGGAACCTCATTATTTTCTCTTTTTGACCTGATGTTCGTAAATAAAGTGACACCCTGTTTTTGAGATGGAATGGTACGTTGTTTAATTTATACACTGCACATGGTGCAGGATCCATATCCACGCCGAATGTATTTCTAATCACTTGTAAACAAAATTTTGAAAAAAATGACAAGACCGGTAATACCATAGCGGAATTAAGAATTGACCCTTAGAAGTCAATTAACAGTTGCGCATTGTTTGTATTTGTAACTTCATGACTTCTTTAGCTTCATAACGCCTACTCATTTCATCGTCAGTGCATTCTTTATATACGCTTAAAAGTCCCCTGACGCCTGATGTTGCAGATTAAAAAATAAAAGTAGCCATATTACTTCGGTTAATAGGCTGTAGAGGTGGGTTAAACTTAAAAAAATCCGAAATGTAACCTTCGGCTAATTTATCAAATTTTAACAACACTTTATTCCAACAATACCTCGTGGATAATCTTTAAAACCATAATCCTAGAGTAAATTTTAGCCTTCTTTTGAACAACTGGCATTTGATGGTCACTATTGTATACACTGTATTAATTGGGGAAATACAATTAATGGGTCGCTCGTCTGTTTTTGTTCATTGTCCTTAATTATATACTAATGATAAATCAATGTTTGATGAATTTCTCCACATGATTACTTGAAAAAAAACTAGTTCTAATTTTCAAAATAGCCACAAGTCCAAAACAAACATGGTTCATTGCCTTCAGACCAAAGTACACCACAGACCTTGCAATTGACTAAAGAGTCCTGTCACTGAAAGTCAACTTAACTCGACCAAATCGATCAATCAAACAACACTATCATCGCATTTTCTCACGCAAGGTGTGCCCTGCAGTCAGAAAATAATAGAATCATATATAAGGTATGAAAAGCTAGTGTCCATTCTACTGATCTTTGTGTGACTAAATCTCGAAACTTATTTAACTGTGCTAATAAGTTAATGCTTTCTACTAAATCCCCTAAATTATATGTTTGTAATTGCATTTGACAAAGTTTCTCAAATAAATATGTTTTAAACTCTACCTATTTATTTATCTATTTGCATCAATTCTCTACTGGCCTTAACAATGTAATACTACTGATTATAGCTCAAGAGAATTTAGGTCACTCACGACTGGTTACTTGTCTCATTTAGCAGCACACCCGTATGGGGGACTTCATCATTAATTTCATTATGAAGTTTCTGGATATTCTTGACAGGATCTTGAAGTGGTGTGAGTAGTGTTCTTTGTCTATGTATGTTGTTGTTATTGTTGTTATAGGGTTTAACGCCATTTTTCAGCACAAGATAGGCTATACATGGCGGCCAGTATTAATGGTGGAGGAAGAACCCTGGAAAATCCCGGGAAGAACCACCGACCCACGAGAAGCTACTGGCAGGCTTTCTCACGTACCCACGTTAGCCGAGCCTGGACTCGAACTCTATGTATGTATGTATGTATGTATGTATGTATGTATGAATGTATGTACTTCGTATATATATATATATATATATATATATATATATATATATATATATATATATAGAGAGAGAGAGAGAGAGAGAGAGAGAGAGAGAGAGAGGTGTGTGTGTGTGTGTGTGTGTAAGCTACTAGTAATCGTGATTGATATATCCTGTTATTCTAACATTCTGAAACTATTAAATGTTCGAATAACAAACTGTTAAAAAAAACCTCAAAGTAATTCCTAATATGAACCAATTAGAAGTAGTTATTTATTCTTTGAACTAGGTGGATCAGCATTTTTGTTCTTTAAAAAACAGGAGAAAAATCGAGAAGCCGCTTTACAAGTTTACGTTGTACGCCCAAGAATGGCTTATACCGGCATATTTTCATTTTTTTCTAAAATCAAACACCATAATTGTGTTAATATATCAAGCCAGTAGGGAAACAACTGTTAAAATATCCCTGGCTTAGAAACATAGGAAGCATTCTTTCCAGCCAGCTACGGTCTTGGCAAACGCGGGGCCCGATTTGGATCATTTTGTCGGGGCCTCCTGGAATTACGCGCGGGATTCCCCCGTGAGCACGGCATTTGGAAATAAACTTCTAAACAAGTTTTATATGATATTGAACTTGTTTATAAAAACAAAATATTTAAAACCAGTTAACAAGATTTAAGATATAACAGGCGTGTCTCAACTTTGTGGAGCTCAATTTCTTAGCTTATTTCAGTGACCCATGAACATGTGTATGGGTGTGAAGGATGCCCACACGGTGAGGATTGGTTGTGGGGAATTGGGGGTGGGGTGCGCCCAATATTTTATTTAAATTATTGTAGAAGTCCCACCCAGGCTCGATTTTGGTTGGAAGTTGAATTAGTGTAAGTTAGATGTACAGCTCCGAGCCGCCAGTCAGCAATGCCGACAGTTATATGATTAAATATACATAAGGGTGAAATTCGATGAATAACAATGCAATAGTCAAATGATTCAAATTTCCCAATTATACTCCTTCCACTAGACCTTTTAATAGCCTATTGCATCGCTTGATTCGTAGTGTGAGATAGATTTCCACCTGTCCTTGTATTCTACTCATCTTTGTATTCTTCTCTCCTAATTCCCAATGCCTTCTCCTCTTTCTCCCCGACTTTCTACAAATTCCTTCACCTCCTCAACTTCTATATACTCCTCCTCGACTTCTCTATACTCCTTCCCCTCCTCCTCGACTTTTCTATACTCCTTCTCCTCCTCTATTTTCTCCTCCAGACTACTTTTCCTCCTCCTCCACCTTCTATCCACTTTCTCTCCACCGATTAGACTTTATCGACTCCGACTGTTCTTCTAGTCTCACTTCCGTCTCCCCTCTTAGAGACTCAGGACTCAACTGAACCGGAAGTTCTGTCCCCCAAGAAACCTTCCTGTGAAAACACAAGGACGGTACAATATTTTTCCTTAGCCCTCTCATCTCACACTACACACAGCCTATCATCAGATAACGGCTATTAAATTTTTCGGTCACACATTCATTCATGTCGAAATACTTATACGTTCTTGTATGGTAAAACACGACATAATAAAAGTACGGTATCAATTACTCTTATACATAGAACAATAAATTGCTTCACATCAGTACATACTCCTAATCCCATTATACTAAACAATATCACAATAATCAGACGCATTTCTTAATATTACAACTCATACAAGTATACAAATATTCAAATATCCATGCTCTGATATATTCATATATCTTTTGTAACTAATCTTACAGTAGTATAAGTAATTTGAGGTTTCTATTTCAGAGACCCCCTACCCCCCCCAAAAAACGTTATACGTTAGCATTTTTGTCAGCAACCTTTTTTAGCTTAAAATGATAACTTTCATATTTCTGACAAAAATTTGTTTTGTCGGGGTAGGGGGTCTCTGAGATAGAAACACTCAATTACTTATACTACTATTACACTCTAGAAATTATTTTTTATAGTTTTAGACAAAATTTCATATTAAACAAATGAAATATTATATATAATGTCCTTCTGTCATCCAATCCGACATGTTGGATTTGATCTGACAAACAGATTTTGTAAGAGATTTAATTCCATCAAATCATCCTCAGGTTATACTGGTATAAAATCTAAAATAATAAGCGATTGTATTAAAAAAAGTTGGATATCATATATCGCCAAAATATGGATCAGTTTGGTTATTCGCGGGTGAAATGATGTGAGAATAGCGGGTTGGGCAGATGATGTGATGACATTTATTGATAATATGGTTCATATTTTATTTGATAACGATATTTCTAAAGCTATACAAAATTAAACATCTACTGTTGTAACCCATATTTTATTATAATCTTTTTCATATCTACTAACTCTCATTGGCAGAATATATGTTAACATACTGTCAATGATACGAAACTCTCGTATTAAATCGTCCATATCATATTTTATACCCCGCAAGTAAGATCGAATCTGATCAAGTAATTTTTTATAGGTGATACTTGCTGTTTTGCAAGCACTTTTTTTAGTCACAAGTCGAGGTTCAATTTTTTTACACGCTCTTGCAAGAGAAACACCGACACCAGATATTATTAACAAAAACGGGTTTAATGATGCGCCACTTGAAATTATACCAGAGCTGGTCATGATCAGAGGTAAATATGATATTACTCGAAGTATTTTGGTATAGTATTTGTAACATTTTTTTATACACCAAAGTTTTTTATGATAATATTTATAATATTGCATTAAGGCGTCCACATCTTGTTTTGGAATGTTTTCTGAAATATGATTAAAATCGACTATATTTTTTTTCATTATATAATATTTGTTTACATATTTTATACAATAGTGCCAGTCTCTGGGTTTGATTTATTATAATTAACTTAATCGAGGTGTTTCAGCGACAAATTCCAGACACCACCAGTAAGACACTTCAGTTATTTTTTTTATCAGCTACCAGCATAAACGTTTCTTCAGTATCTTTATTTAACACTACTGATACAGTTCCAGAAAAAACATCGCTTGAATGACGCCACAGATATGTGGTAAATATACTAAATTTTTCACTGCTAAATATGGACAACCTATATACACCAGTGACCTCCGCGGTATGTTTGATAGTGTTATTTTGCTGTGTCCATATTGCTGATCCTGATGCTACTGTGTATACCCCATTGATGATCTGCTTGTGAAGAATTTTAGTAAGTAACTCTGTTACTAGATTTGTTTTTTTCAATGATATTAGGTATTCCATTAATAATGTCGTTTAGTTTTGTGTTAATGTCAGAGAGTTTAATATCAACGGTTGGTGGAGTTCCAAAAAATTCATTAATAGATCTGTTTATATTTCTACGAAAATTCAGGAACGTTTGTACGTGATTGGAAAAATCAGTTTTAAATGCGTTAATTTCATCATTAACTGTTTTTATTGCCGTTACTTGATTACTAGCGATCTTAATATCGCTATTGTCGACGTATTTCTTTGTTGCTGCGTCGAAATCTGATTCTGGTGTTCTAAGATTATTAATACCATTGTTGTTCATATCGAGAAATGCGCGCATTATACCACCGTTGACTAACACATACTTAGATTCTTGATCGTCGACGTATTTTTTTGTTGCTGCGTCTGATTCTGCAGTTGGGTCTCCAAGGTATGTAATTTTTTTTCCCGACATGATAATATTACCTGTAACTGTCCCACCTATTTTATCAAGTTTGTTATCATCAACATACTTTAACTGCAAATAACTTACCGCTTGAGTTTGATTTAAGTTTGCTGGCGGATACCTGGTCTCCAAATTTATAATTTTTTTTTCCTGACATATCTAAGTTACCGCTTAAAGTTCCACCAGATTTATCTAGTTTATTGTTGTCGACTAATTTAAGTTGTGCATAACTAACGGCTTGTGTATTAACAACATTTATTGGTGGATAATCTGTTTCTAACTCTAATACTCGTTGATTTGACATAAACAAGTTTCCCGTCATTGTGTCGCCGGATTTTTTTAGATAGCCTGATAAATCAACCTTGCCGTCTGTTATTTTTGTACTTTCAGCTGTTGAATCTCCTACTAATGTTCCAAATTTTGAATAAAAACTCATTATTTATTTATCGTTTGACATAGTAATGGCAAAATCGTCTATATTAAATTTTGATACAGAACGTTTGGTGAAGCATAAACATAACAATGAACTTCCAGATTGTCATTATCTTATCGTTGGAAGAACCGGATCGGGAAAAACAAACTTACTTATGAACTTGATTCTTGGAGATAATTTTAACTACGATCGCGTTTATATTTATACGATTAACCCGCAGCAGGATAAGTACGAGCTACTTAACAATTATAATGACAAACTTCGTGATGATCTTGAGGCTGGCGAAGATTTTTTTATTATCAAACAAGCAGAAGAACTTATTCCAGTTAATCAACTTGATTCTTCCGAACACAAGATAGTTGTTTTTGATGATATTCCGCTAAACAACGAGGAAATGAATAAAATCAGATCGTATTTTTCACTGTCGCGAAATAAAAAATGTAATTCTATTTATCTCGCTCAGGGTTTGTATAACGTTGATAGATTTATTAGGCGAAATACTGGTTGTTTTATATTATTTCCAGGACTTGATAATATCGCGAACGAGCAATGTGGTGATGTAACGAAAGATAAATTTATTGAACTATATCATCAAGCAACAGCAAATAAATATGACTTTTTTTGGTTTGATAAATTAACAAATGATACGAGTAAAATGTTTCGATGTTGTATTGAAAAATATTTACAGTAATTTTTATAGAAAATAGTATATAATTAATGGAAAGACAAGCAAAGTACAGAAAACATATAGAAGATCTAAAAAAACTTGCGCAATCTCAGGCAAAATTTAAACAGCTAGTACAGCAAGCACGACGTGGCCAAGTAGTTGCAGCAGAAACAACAGCCACCGTTCTCAAACCAGTTACTGAAGCTTTACTTGGGAAACAACCTGAAACTGGTCAACTATCAGAAGGAGAACTTAAGCGACTACAGGAAAAAGGTTTACTAGGACTAGTTAAAGAACAACAAGAAGAAGCTGCTGGAAGAATTATTGCTAGATCTGATGCGGAGAAAAAAAGATTAGCTGAGTTACTTACAGCGCATATAGCTAATCCTGCTGCAAGACAAACTGAACTAAGAAGGTTGTTGAACAATCCACCGGAACTTCAACAAAGATTAGCAGAAGCAGTAGTAGTTGGACCGATTGAGAGAAGGTTAGAAAAAGAAGAAGAACTTAGAATAAAGAGAGGGAGAAAGTTGAAACAAGAAGAAGAAGAAATTAGAAGAGAGAGAGAAGAAGAAAAAGCTAAAAAAGAAGCATGGAAAAAAGAACATGGATTAGTTGTTCAAGAAAAAGAAAGATTTAACACTAATTTAGAAAATATAAATCGTAAAATAACAGATAATGAGTATAAAAATTTTGATGAAGAATATGGTTTTAAAGCTGTGAGAGTACGAGATGTTAAAAAAGATGATTACAAATCTGAAGAAAAAATTAAAGAGCTAGAAAAAATAAAAGAAGAAAGTAAGATGCATCTTAACGATGTAAAACTAGAAAATGAAAACTACTACAGCAGTATTGACAGATATCGACATTGGATTATTGCTGATCTTTATATCAAAGTTATTAATAGAATAAAAGAAAACCGATACGAAAATACTAACCATAATTTGAGTACCGAGGCAAAATATCTAGATGAAAACGTATGAAAGCTGATAAAGTTGTTACAAGGGATATGGATCCTATTGAAAGACAAACTGAATTAAGTCGATTAGTTGATAATTATGAAGAACTTGATAGAAGGTTAGCTGAAAAAACAGGAACTGGAGTTAGAGTATTTTCATCAGTTACTGAAATGATTGGCAGATTAATGCTATTGATATCATCAAAAGAAGCTGGAAATGTTGGTGCTGAAATTGACAATGAAATTATTGACATACTCGATAATTTGAGATCGGAAAATTTATTAACATCTGACGAATACGAAACTTTACACCGCGACTTAATCGCGGTGATTTGATATCAGATCTAGGGGACTTAATCGCGGCGATTTAATTTTATAAAAATATAATAATAAATGTCAGCAACACTATTACTAGACTTTAGCCAATCTGATAAAGATAGCGCAAATTTTTCAGTGAAGTATATTCCGCCAATAGAACTAGATCGTGAAAAACAGTATGAAATTGGACTTATTTCCTGCACTCGTTGGAATGCTATGGCTAACGTAAAAACTGGAGTAAACGATGAATTTTCATTTAGTGTTCCTATACGTACTCCACCATTTGTCGCGTGGAAAACAATTAAAATTCCACAAGGAGCCTGTAATATTACTGACCTAAATAAAATAGTAAAAGAACTTATAACAAAAAATAAAGGTATAGCTGATAATTTTGAGCTTACACCAAATTATAATACGTTACGCGCAAGAATGAAATTAAAAGATATAACAGTTAGTCTTGTATCGCAAACAAGTATCGCACCACTGATAGGATTTTATAGTTATGTATATCCTGCTCTTAATCGTGATAATCCCGAAACGTATGACGGCCAACTGCCAGTAAATATAACTGATGTAAACACAATACTGATAAATTGCTCCATCGTATCTGGTTCTTATTCAGCTAAAGGTAGTAAAGGACAAACGATATACAGTTTTTCACCAGATGTTCCACCAGGATCTCTTATGCAAATTAATCCATGTCATATTATTTATTATCCGCTAAATGTTGAGAATCAAATAACAGAAGTAAATATGCAGTTGACAGATCAGTCTGGAAGACAGTTAGATGTTAATAATGAGGTTGTTACTTATTATTTACACCTACGCGTTGCGTAGGCGCGTTAGAAAATAAAACAGAGAAACTCTAACAAATTCACTGATTTTAATAAATAAAAATAAAAAAATAATATTAGTGTTTTATCACGCTCAGACAAACTTTAGAATTAAATAAAATGTTTTTTTTAATCGATTTATCTAACATTTTTATAAAAATGTCAGCAACATTATTACTAGACTCTAGCCAATCTGATAAAGATAGCGCAAATTTTTCTGTAAAGTATATTCCGCCAATAGAACTAGATCGCGAAAAACAATATGAAATTGGACTAATTTCCTGCACTTGTTGGAATGCTATGGCTAATGTAAAAACTGGAATTAATGATGAATTTGCATTTGCTGTTACTCATCCACGTCCTCCACCAATTTCAAGGAAGATAGAATACAAATTTATACAATTAAAAATTCCACAAGGAGCTTATAATATTACTGATTTAAATAAAATAATAAAAGAACTTATAACAAAAAATAAAGGTGTAGCTGATAATTTTGAGCTTACACCAAATTATAATACGTTACGCGCTAGAATAACATTAAAAAATATGATGGTTAATTTTATGCCACACAAAAGTATTGCACCACTGATAGGATTTTCTCACGGGGTTCTTTGGGCTACTATTGCCAATGAACTCGAAACGTATAACGGTATATATCCAATAAATATAAGTGATGTAAACACAATACTGATAAATTGCTCTATTGCATCTGGTTCTTATTCAGCTGAAGGCAGCAAAGGTCAAACGATATACAGTTTTTCACCAGATGTTCCACCTGGTTATTTTATGCAAATTATTCCTCGTAAAGTTATTTATTATCCGATAAACGTTGAAAATCAAATAACAGAAGTAAATTTGCAGATGACAGATCAATCAGGAAGACAGTTAGATTTCAATAATGAGGTTGTTACTTATTATTTACACCTACGCGTTGCGTAGGCGCGAGCAATAGTAAACATATTTTCTGAAAGATTTGACAACAAAATTATACAACCTCAGATATAATGAAACAGAAAAAAGTTTATAGAAGAAAAATAGTAGGAGGATTTTTGGGAAATATGTTTGCTAAAATTATAAAAAAATATTCCAGGAATAGCTCATAAAGTTGCACCAATTGCACTTGACGCAACGAAAGCTTTTGCAACTGGAGCTGCATCTGCTGCTGGAACTGCCGTGGGGCAAAAAATAGCTGATAAAATAAAAGGCACACCGCAAAGCGGATTACCGCAACGTGGTATACCGACAATCAAACAAGCTATTTCAGAAATAGCACCAACAAAAGAAACTCAACGCGCAATGATAACAACGACCAAAAAAAACTTTTATCGCCATGAGGAGAACAAATTATACAAAAATTAATATCTAAAGTAACAGCGCCGCAATAGCTTCGCTGTCATTGATGACAAAATTTTGTATAACCTAATAAATAAAAAAAAGTCTGTAAAAAATTATCTCGATTTAGCAGAAATTTATGACACAGACGACACAGTAACAGAATTTGAGTATGTTGAATATCTTGATGAAAATTCCAACGAACCTAATAAGGCTGGCCAAAGAACATTTAATACTCGAGACGAGGACGTATTTCTACTGCCTCATAAAGCAATGTTGGAAGTTCGTGGCCAGATTATGACAGTGGCTGTTCCACCTGCCGCAATTGCAGCTGGAGTAGAAATAGCTCTCATAAATGACGGTTGGTGTTTATTTAAAAGTGCTAAATATCAGCTGGCCAATCAAACTGTCGAAGATATTTCAAATCACTTACAAGTTGCAAGTACAATCTTAAATATTATTTCATTTTCCGACGATTACTCCAGATCAACTGCAACTAATATGATATGGTTTAAAGATACTGGAACTGCAGATGTGGGATCTGTAGAATTTATTCCAAGGACAGCAGTTGCAGCTGGAGCTAATGCTAATGCAAGCGCTGCAAATGTGAGAAATTTTCTTATTCTTTATGCTGGTTCTTTTGGTATAGCCGCACCAGCTGCAGACGCTACAAGAGTCTCACTTGTTGCTGCTTGCAATAATCTTGGTATAACACCACCAGGAGCAGGTGATGATGGTACTGCAATGTTAGCTATAGTTAACAATAATATAGTAGCTTTTAAAAGTGCACGTTACAATGATGGTTATGCTAAGAGAAAGACACTTGCAGCAGTATCACGTCAAATTACAATGATGCTGCCACTAAGTACAATATTTGGCTTTTGCAGGGATTATAATAAAGTATTTCGTGGAGTTAAACATACGCTTATTTTAGATCGATCAGATCAAAATGATTGTTTATTTCGACATGGTGGGGCTGATGTACAATTTGTCATAAACAAACTTGCATTATGGATGCCAAGAATAACTCCGTCTATCACTAAAATGGCGGAATTAAATAATATGCTGGAAAAACACACAAACAGAATTTATTTTCAGCAACATAGAATATATCAAACAGCAGTTCCGAATACCACAGACTACACATGGCGAGTCACAACGACACCAAATGAACAAAAACCACGGCAATTATTTGTTGTATTTCAGCAACAAGCTCGACGCAATAGCCAACTACAAAATAATGCGATATTTGATAGCGCTGATGTTAGACGAATATATGCTAGAATAAATTCAAAACAATATCCCGAACGGGCGATAGAATGTAATTTTGCAGATGACGCTAATAAAAACATTACTAGACCGTACATGTGTTTACTCGATGCAGTGCAAAAATATCAAGATGTTGGAGATGGATCTCAGATATCAGTAGAGGAATTTCGTACACTTTATCCGATATTTTATTTTGATGTTAGTAAACATAGCGAGCGAGCTGTAGACAGCACAGCTGATATTGAAATTACTTGGACACTAGGAGCAGCTCCAGCAGCGCAGTTAAACGTGTATGCGTTAGTGATAAGCGATAGATTTGTTACAATTGACTCTGTCGGAGGTAAAATGACAGTCCAAGTTTAATCTGTAATCGTTATATAAGATGACAAAATATATTGTAAAAGAAATACATTTAACTGATGGTCAAGTTAAAAAATTAGCAGCTGCTGTTGCAAAACAGAGGCAAGTATCATTAAAGATCAACCCAATAGACTCTGTCTCTCACGCCCAAGCAGGTGCTTTAACAAAATTGTTGTTAACCAAAAAACAAGTAAATAAATACGATCGCAAAAAACCTTTTGTTTTAAATTTAAGCGCTGCACAAATAACTGCAATGGCCCACCGCATCGCGGTGGATGGCGGTTTCTTCGGTCCGGCATTATCTGTGATAGCCAGTACATTACTACCTAAAATTTTGCCAGTGTTAGGTACATTAGGATTAGCAGCAGCGTCTGGAGCAGTATCTGGCGCAACGGAAAAGGCAGTGAAAGGTAGTGGTATTGTCCGCGGCAGTGGTATTGTCCGCGGTAGTGGTATAAAGAAAATTTTCGTATGAGTAATCGATGGCAACAATTTTTTGGTTTAATGTTTCGTATAAATGTTTGATGGTAACAATTTTTTAGTTTAATGTTTTGTATAAATGTTCGATGGCAACAATTTTATCTGACTAATAAATATAATTCCAAAACGAAAAACAGCAACGAAATGAAAGACGACGAAAAAAAGGACACGACAGCGAAAAGGTGGATTTCTTCCAATAGCTCCATTACTAGCGGGATTGGCAGGAAGTCTATTGCCAGGTCTGTTAGGACGAGGACGAGGATTAATGTTGCCAGGAACAAGGCCGCGTTAAGTAATTTTGATATACTTGACAAACTAAAAAATGTAAAACATTTCAGTGGAGTTTACTCCAAAGGTGAACTTATGGCGATTCCAGCGCAAGCGACACCATCGTGTGTTATAAATATACAGGATTTCAATGACGGATCTGGCACACATTGGGTAGCTGTATATGATAACAATTATTTCGACTCGTTCGGAATTCCACCAAGTGACGCAGTAAAAAGATATCTGAGCAGAATGCAGGAGACGAAGTCTCTAGAGACGAAGTCTCTTGCGAAAATAATAAATTATTCATCTAATCAAATTCAACCAGTTGGAACTTCCGCTTGTGGATATTATTGCGTAATGTTCATCAAACAGATGACAAAAAATCCAGATTTTTTAAAGTTTATTTTGCAATTTGATAAAAGACCTTCTCACGCTAATGATGAGATTGCATTTAATTTTTGTAAAGCTACCTAAAGGTTGCAATTAATTTTATCTAAACTCCTTGATATAACAGTGTCAACATATTGTCTTAAATGTAAAACTAAAACAGAAAATAAAGACGAAAAAACAGAAAAAAAACAAAAAATAATAGAATAATGCTGAAAAGTATTTGTGCAATCTGCGGAAGAAAAAAGTATGTTTTTGCCAAAAACAAGCGGAGCTGGTTACCCTCCTGACGTTGTAAGGGATATTATTTTAGTAGACGACTAAATAAATAATGACATGCGGCTGCGATTGCGATAGAGATTTATGTCTCGAGCAAAATAAAATTGTTACATATTGCAAGAAATGCAAAAACAGAGAAATAATTGGAACAGGTATAGATATACATAAATTAATTGGCAAATTGCCGAGACCAAAAGACGGGTGGACATTGCCAGGCCATAAATATACAGGTCCATGGAATCCTCTTGATGAACAACTTGACGAAAACGATAATCCGCTGCCTGGACAAGAGCCTTACAATCAAGTTGACGCAATAGCAATGCGTCATGATATCTGCTATAGAGATATTGATCTTCCTGGCAGCGATCAAAATAAGCATAGCTGCGATAAAGTAATGTTAGACGAACTTCGTGAAATGAAACCTGCAAATATACGAGAACGTATTGACCGAAGGCTGGTCCAGGGTTTTATTGGAGCAAAATATAAACTTGGCCTCGGAAAAGAATTATATGATGATCTTGCCTTGGAGACGCTAGCGTCTCAACTACACAGACCTTAAAAAAAAAAAAAGTTTCCGCGACGTAAAGTTGTCGCAAATGCCGTTGATGACATCTGGGCGATAGATTTAGTTGATATGTCAAATGTAGCTCAATTTAATGTTGGCGCTGATGGCGCTCCAAAAAGATATCTTTTAATGTTGTAGATGTTTTTAGCAAATACGCGTTTAGTATACCAGTTTCGGATAAAACAGGGACCTCAATGACTGATGCGCTAAAACAAATTATTGTTAACACAGAAAGAAAACCAAACAGAATCTGGACTGATCATGGAGCGGAGTTTTTAAATAAAAAGTTCGAGCAGTTTTTAGATCAAAATGACATTAAAAAATATGTTACAGGAAACAAGGGAAAAAGCGTCATCGTCGAGCGATTTAATCGCACGCTCAACGAAAAAATCCATAAATATTTAACAGCTAAAAATACGAATAAATATATTGACCATTTACAGAAAATTGTTACCGAGTATAATAACACAAAACACAGATCCCTTTCGCTAGGCAAAAGGAGAATGTCGCCAAATGACGCGATTGCAAATCCAATACTAGCAAACGAAAATATGTACCGACGACACAAATTTAAAGTTGGCGATAAAGTTAGAATTTCGCTGACAAAAAAAAAAAAACATTTGAAAAAGGATATACTCATAACTGGAGCGAAGAAGTATTTGTTGTTGATAAAGTACTTTTAACAATACCAGTTACATACTCGCTGAAAGATTTATTAGGTGAGCCTATAACTGGCAGTTTTTACGAGCAAGAACTTCAGAAAACAGAACAAGATGTATTTGTTATTGAAAAAGTTATTAAAAAGCGCGGCAACAAAAGTTTGGTCAAATGGCGTGGATATAGCGATAAATTTAATAGTTGGGTACCAACTAAGTCGATTTCATCGACTGCGATATCATCGACTGCGATTTCATCGACAGAATAATATTATTATAAATTTCCTCATATTTTATTAGTACTGACTTACATTTTACTGGTTTGCATAAAGAAATTAAATGTGATTTTCTCGCATCATCAACTGGCATTAAATTAAATATTTTAACAAAAATAAAATCGTATTTTATATTTCTTTGTTGTCCAGGTATTTTTACGTTTAAAAAAGGCTTTATAAGTTGCCAAAATAATTGATGCTCTGCGATAGTAAAATTAAATTTTATTATTTTTTTAGCAATATGGTACTTAACATCATATCGCCCAGTTGTTGGTCTGCTTAAATTTTTTTTTACTAACAACAACATTATCTTCTTCATCGTCATAGTTATACAAAATATCTTTTTCAGTATAATCAGCAAATCTATCACTAATAATATTTTCTGATGTAACATTAAAAACTGAAACAAAATCTCCTGAATATAGCTTAGCCAGTCTCTCAATCAGGCTCATTATTATAATAATCTTTTATCTAATTAATAAATAATAAGATGTTTGAAGAAATAAAATATCATCAGCGAGTTAATATATTAAATCGCAAAGAATTATCTGAGGCAATTCGAGCTTGTTTATTGGGACATAATTTTTATTTTATTGATGTTATCATAACATTAGGTGATTCCGACAAATTTTTGTTAACAGCAGCGGACAAAATGAAACTTGATACAAATAAAATGATCACATTACGATTTAATCGCGACGATGTCATGGAATTTAGTCATAATTGTCTTTCTCGGAATAATATAGAAAATATTATTAGTTATCGTATTTAAAACTAAATCTATCAAATGTCATTGTTGACGTTGCTGATTTTGTTATATTATCAGCTACAAATTTTACTACACGTTTATTAATTTTATGATATTTTCCAGCTGCTGTGATTGATTTAAATTTCATTTCTTCTCCAGTTTCGAGATTTATTGAAATTATTTGTCTGGCTGGATTTTTAAGCTTATTACCAAAAGCATCTCCACGTCTTGTGTTTTCTTTTGGCGTAACCACATCTAAATTTTCTAGACGATTATCTATTTTATTTTTATTTATATGGTCGATAACTAAACTATTAGGTATTATTCCGTTAAAAGGTATTATTCCGTTAAAAGTTTCGTAAACAAACCTATGCGACCTAAAATTAACTTGGTTAGTTTTTATACCTCTAACTCTTATAAGTAAATACCCATTTTTATCTAAACTTCCAATAACGTTTTTTGTTCTTATATGTCGAATAATTCCCTTATCATTTGCCTTATATAGATCAAACACTGGATGGGGTTGAAATTCATTTTCTAATCCTAAATTTTCAATATTATCATCAGCAACTGTGCCATTTGCTCTGTATACACGTTGTCCTTCTGGAATATCGCCGCAAAACAAAGTATAAATAAAATCTTTTCTAAATATTTAAATTCTTTCTATATCATCACCTTTTACTGAAATTAACATACCAGCAGGCGTTGGTATGCCAATAGCTTTTTTAGATGCTATGTTGATAACAGAACCAAGTGCATTTGCAGCATATAGGTTGTATTTATGATGTACATGATAAGTTTCTTGCTCTTCCGCTGTCAGTGGCAGATATCTCAAAATTTCTGTCATTATACTATAAGGTTTTTCATATCTCTAATTAAAAAAATTCAATTAAATATAAAATATTACTATATA
>JAECUM010016740.1:0-14268 GCA_016617855.1 Megalonaias nervosa
CTAAGCATGGAGGCATCGCCAATCACATGCTAAGCAGGGAGGCGTTGCCAAACATGCACATAACGATATGAATTTCTTGATGCAACTTTATTGACGTCATGTTGTCTTCATCTAATGATAATATATCGATTACCATTTTAGGATCAGTTATGGAATCGTCTGGAAGAGGATCGAATGTGATCTCACTTGAGTCCGGAGAACATATGCAAACATTAAAAACAGAATGCGTTTGTAAGCTGAAGAAGGGTTGGGCGCAGTCACGTTATCAGAGTAACTGTCATAGGAACATCAGTGCTAATGGGAAAAAAAGTTAGGGTGATGTAATCAGTAACCTGCAGAAAACATTATTGCTCCAATATTTATCCTAATAATTATTAAGGGACAATATATTTACTCTAGGCTTTTAAGAGTAAAGTGGCACGTGGATTCAATTTTTCATGGTAATAGTTTTTCCGACTTTAGGTTCCTTCATGTCCCTGGGTATATAAATTATAAATATAACAACACATTGTTACCGATATGAAGCAATAAACTGGACAGTACTGTTCAAATACTGAAAATCCATGAAACGAAGGAAACCTGGTGCCCGAGTATTCCATGTCTATAATACTGTGATGGGACCACACATCCACATTGTTAACACGAACAACGCAGTATGCAGTCAATAAGCAGCGTACTAACGGGGGGTTGGGGTTAGTGGGGTGGGTAGGGTGGAGTGGGGCGGGGTGGGGAAAGGGGCGATTGTCCCTGGTGCCAGAGGTCTTGGTGACCAAAACCATGCGCCCCAGAGATCTTGGGACTCCAAAACCCCTTTGGGCCATCATGTTCGCCTGCCGGCATTATTTGCCCTTAGCACGCAACTGCAGTCAATTAGTTTATGCTATATAATCTTGTCTAGGGTAATTAAAAATTCCATTGTCATTATAAAGCAATGAGAAAATGTAAAATTGAAAAGCCTCTTCAGCTAAACTAACTTTGTGTTACCTAAGGTCACACTTTTCTATTTTCTGTTGAGTTATTACCAAACAGATGCTTTATTTTGATGGTAGACATACAGCAATGCAACTTAGTATAGTATCTTTATGTACGACTTAGAAATATTGAGAGAAATAAATGAAAATGAAGCACGATTACTGTTAGTAATGCCGGCAAGAAACAAAGAAAAGCAGAGCAGTTTTAAAAGAAAAAAACGCGTTCACAGCATCTTTCAATTTCCATCGCGATACGTATATAAAGACTTCAATTTATTATGTCTTTAAGACTGTGGAATATGTATGTGGGTTTTTTTAATAACTTTTTTCTCTTGGTTTGGATATGAAGAATTATACAGGGGACGACGGTGGGCTGTGCTTTGATATCAAGTGTCCGCCCATTTAGACTTCACGGCGCCTCCTACGACAACAGACAAATTCAGACAAAATGTTTTCAGTCAGGTTAATGCCTCGTTTCACGCTGTCAGTAAATTTAGCAGCACCTACTCAGTCCCGAAATATCTTGAGATGCTCTGCAGGCAAGTCATTGGATTTTGTCTCGTATTACATACATACAGATCCCCCCCTACACACACACACACACGGTCTTATCATGCAGAATATTACACATGAGAATGATACCCAGTTCCACACTGTATACGTTGACTGGATGGAGTTGAACCATTGATGTATTTCTAATTAAATCATTTTTGGTTAATACATCCAACAAATCACAATTTGTATCGCACCCAGTATATATCAATGTCAAAAACAGACCTCGCATTTATCCCTGTCAAAGTCAGTAGTATATAAAATTTATTATGTATTAAATTTCAGTGTTTTCATAAAGACAGTCTTGTTAGTCTATAATGATTTGAAGAATTTAATTAGAAATTTGTGTGGAGCTCAATTGGCGTTTCTTTTAAGCATTGTTTCCAAAACTGATCTTTGTTCATGATATGTTTGTATACAGATAAATGACATGATGGTATACAGACAAATGACATGATTCTGTACAGACAAATGGCATGTTTGTATACAGACAAACGACATGATGGTATACAGACAAATTACATGTTTTTATACAGACAAATGAGGTTTTAATATAAATAAATGACCTTTTCGTATACAGACAAATGACCTGTTTGAATACTGACCAATAACATGTTTCAATACAGACAAATGACATGTTTGTATACAAAAAATATGACATGTTTTTGTACTGACAAATATACAGGCAAATGACATGTTTGTATAAAGTCAAATAATATGATTGTTTACAGACAAATGCCATGTTTGTGTTCACGGACAAATTACATGTTTGTATACAAATGATATACTTGGGTACAGAGAAATTACATTTCTGTATACAAACAAATGACACGATTTTGTACAGACAAAAGACATGTCTGGTATACAGAAAAATGACATGTTTGTGTCAGACAAACAACATGTTTGTGTACAAAGAAATGACATGTTTGTATAAAGACAAATGACATGATTTTGTACAGACAATGACATGATTGTATACAAACAAATGACATGATGGTATACAGACAAATGACATGTTTATCTTATCTACCGACAAATGACACGTTTATCTGCAGACAAATGCCATCATGGTATACAGACAAACGACATGTTTGTATTCAGACAAATGACATGATTGTTTACAGACAAATGGCATGTTTATGTACAGACAAATTACATGTTTGTGTATAGAGAAATTAAATGTTTGTATACAAATGACATGTTTTCGCACAGGCAAAGGATATGATTGTATACAGAAAAAGAACAATCTAAATGTGTCTAGCTATAATTAACCGTTATGTTCGGATGCAGGTGGTAAACGTTTACAAGAACATTACAACTGTGTCAGTAGCACACATACATTTAGTATTTAGAGAAATTTAGTGTTCTTCATCTGTTGTTGATTTATAGAGCACCTTATTCTTGTCTCATTGCATCTTGTCCCTATCAATCATTCAATCTATTCATCCATCTATTCACTCATCCATTTATTCTATTTCTTCTTTTAAAACGGCAGTCTCTTTTATTTAATAGCAAAACATTTTTAAGAATTGTTGATGATTGAATACTAATAAGAATATGTAAAATTAATAGTTAGATATTTGAATACTGTTATATTACGTCAAAAAATCCCGAAAAACAAAACGACCGTATGTACACATTTACTAGTCTATGCAACATATCTGCAGTCACAGTTGAGTGAATTACTATTAGTAAAACAGTCACAGCTGAGTGAATTACTATTAGTAAAACTGAATAAAACAGAATAAAACTCAGTAAAACTCTGAGTAAATTAATCCACGTTTAAAGGGTTTACTGAACTGTTTAATTATTGAAATTATTACAACATAACCCTAACTCTCTGACTAATTTAATGTAAGTAATCGTCATCATTGATAATTGTGGAGGTTTTCAAGCATAGCGAATAATATGTTTTGATCTTAAAGTTACAGTGCTCTCATAGAACAATGCTATAATAAAAATAATACTTCGTTTTTATATAATAAAAACATGTCAATAGATATTGATGCATTAGTGCTATCTCATCAAAGATCGGTATAATATTTTATGCTGAGAGAGGCAGCTACTTTATTGTAGATAAATATTTTTCACGCAAAGCAACAATAGTCGTTCATCTTGAATTAAATGATGGTTCTACTAGTATTCATTGTTGGTTAATGGTATACTATTTTCCCCGCTGCAACCCCTGGCTGTGACATCACAGATTGGGTTTACATTAAATACAATTAATTAGCTTTCTTTATGCATATTTACGCTGAGTATTTTGTGACAACACTCTAATTTCCACAGAGTATAGTGTGAAATCAATCCCGATTTCCACTGACAACATTCTAGTTTCCACGGAGTGTTGTGTGAAATCAACCCTAATTTCCCCTACATTGATATAAAACAATAAAAACATGTTGCCTTCACTGCGGTACTGTAAGTCGGAAGTGCAAACAGTACGAACTATTTTCCTTAGCTGATAAATCCAGATACATAACCTTACTTAACAGATGACATGAATCTCAAGATCTTTGTTTTCGTGTACCTGCCCTGATGATGAAACTTTCAGAAAGCTGAACAGTTAAAGCTGGGAGCCTTGACAAGAAAAAAAAAACAACATATCGTATGTACTCGCAAACAATTCAGACCCTGATCTGCATGCGCATTATTCCAAGGCAGATCAGGATCGTTGTTGTTTGCAGTCTGACTCGACTTATAAGCGAGTACATACGGTACCTTGCGAGTAAGCGGATTGAAGGATGCTGCTTGATGCGAGATTTTCAGAGGTGGTTTGTTTTTTTTAGGGGTGTTGGGGGGTGGGGTGTAAAATTGTAAAATGACACATAATGTCCATCAATTTCGGTGTTTAGTTGAATTTGTAGGACCCCTGCTCTCCTCGAAACTATACTGTATGTTTATATTTTTGAACATTTATTCCCAATGGCCAAAGAATTGTTAATTTTTAACGGCTGCTGTTCTATAAAGCTGTAGAAGATTCATTTGCAGCACCCAAGGGAATGAAAATGTTCATAACGGAAAACGGCTGTGGAAATGTTGAGACACATTCGGTTTCTTAACTTTTCAGCTCCTATATTTGTGAATCTTTTAAGTAAAAGCTCGTTACCTTAAATGCAAATTCAACACGATGAGAGAATTTAAATTATAATAAATGACTTGAGACATGTAACTTCATAATAACGACACGTCTTCTCCAATGCACGGAATGTTGTGTCCTCTCCTTCTCCGGATGTCAATCATATATTCTAGATTTAATAAATAATATTTGTGATGCAATTTAATATTTACATTTATAAATGTATAACCAAGATCCTTTTTATATCTACCGTTTGATAACATTTATGAATGTATAAACAAGTTCATTTTTATATCTAACGGTTGATAACGGAAATCGAAGCGAGAAAGGCGTAAAACGAGCTAAAACCACACGCACAGCTGTTTTTGTTCTGTTGTGTATTTGAAATAAAACTAGTTTTTACCTTCATCTCTCTCTCGTACAGTTAGGACCAAGACTGTAGGGTGGGTCAAACAGTCTAAATCATACAACCAGACTGTTGTTTGCCTTTTCACAGGGATTCTTTCAAGAGAGATGTCGTTATCTGGTCCCTAAAGCCTTTGGTGCTTTATGACTCCATAAAATAATCGTGAATAATGCCCGAACTGGCGATTAATATCTTTCAGCTGAACTTGTTTATCAATCTCTTTCCTTTACTCCCAGCCAACATATCGTTAACCTCTAACAAGACTCGGCATCATAACGACTTTAGCGATTTTCCTGATCCAAATGTCAAAGTTAATATACAGTTGATGAAAATTAAATGATATTAGATTCAATTGATCACTTTTAATTGGCTCCAAACCGCCTAATGATACTGCAAATTTAGATAACGGTCTCCTCCGATTTCACCCTGACGATCTTGAATTAATATACTCAGTTATTGCAATTAGACATAATCGGAGGTTATCACTCCAATATTCGCGAAGCAGAACTACAGCCGCGGGATGAACATTGCCCGACACTGATTATTTAGTTTGCATCAGCGACATGGAATGAAATCTAACGCAACAACATGAAGCCTTGGGTGTCAGTTTAAGTTACATCAGCTGCTGGTGAGTATTTAATTATCCTTGTTTAAATATCTGACGAGGGAACAGTAACCCATATGTTGTTATTGTGCAATGCTATAAAACGCAACCAAAATCAGACCCCGCTATAATTTATTCATACTTACAAAGACTATGTGTGTGTGTGTCTGTGTCTGTGTGTGTCTGTGTCTGTGTGTGTCTGTGTGTGTTGTTGTTGTAGGGTTTAACGCCATTTTTCAGCACAAGATAGGCTATACATGGCGGCCAGTATAATTGGTGGAGGAAGAACCCGGGAAAACCCCGGAAAGAACCACCGGCCCACGAGAAGCTACTGGCAAGCTTTCTCACATACCCACATTGGCCGAATCCGAGACTCGAACCCACGCAGACAGAGGTGAGATGGTAGTGATCCTTAACGGTGAGCACTTTAGACCACTCGGCCATTCGGGGCTCCTCTGTGTGTGTGTGTGTGTGTATGTTTGGGTGGGTGGGTGGGAGAGAGAGAGAGACAGACAGACAGACAGAGAGTTTCTTACATTGTACAAACTCCTCTACACTTTTGATCTAGAGATTTTAATTTGTGAAACTGAATATTGTGTACCCTGGTACCCTGGTACCCTGGTACCTCCCGTAGCTCAGTAATTAGCGCGCTGTACTGGCGATTGAAAGGGTGTGTCTTCCAAATCAAATCATCCGTGGTGTGTCCTTGGGCAAGGTACTTTACTCCAATTGCTACGGCACTAAATAACCTACTTGTACTGTTGTACCATAAAGCACCAAACTAAATGTTTTTAAAAGCATCTACAGAGATACGATTGATATGCTATCGGATTTAATGGGTGCTTAATTTCATTTCGAATGATTTCATTTAACGTCCCGAGTTAATTGGACAAAAGTTGTTAGATTTTATTGATTTAATTGAATCTAGCTGGGAGAGCAATACTAGAGTTTGGTGGCAAGCCGAAGTTCATTGAGAAAATTATATATATATATATATATATATATATATATATATATATATATATATATATATATATATATATATATATATATATATATATATATATATATATATATATATATATACATATTCACACACCGAGATTCGAAATACTTTTTATTTCTCATTTTATGACACAGTGAATCGATCTTTTATAAATCTCAATTGGTTTTGAATTGCATTTATTCAGTAAAGCTAAAAATATTTATAAAGCGTAAAATGGGCTATGTAATAAATAAAAAACGGCATCGGTGTTTCCTTCTGAGTCGAGGAAAGAATTTTGATATGACTTATGAATAGGGCCACCTCTACGTATCCCTACGTCATATCAAACTCTTTCTTTCCGCCGACACAAAACAAACCACGTATGCTTCGGTGAAAACTCAACTGTGTAGTATTATTCGTATTTGATAATGTTAACATCGCTCGCTATTCCCTCTAGTGATGTTAACAGTCAGTAGAAAATAGAATAGTCTGCTGATGAAGTCTTTAGTACGAGGACGGAAGCTTCAGGTTAGCTTTCTAGATTTATTGTGTATGTGATTTACAAGTTGCAACATTATCAAATAAAAACACGTATGCATTTTTGTGTGTGTGTGTGTGTGTGTGTGTGTGTGTGTGTGTGTGTCGCACTCATTCAAAATTCCATTACCTCCTCAGCTGGATCAACTGTACAGGACGCGTCCCAGGGCAATACATGTTGCTCCATTAGTCTCTTTTAAGACATGCCGGCGGGTACAGTGAGCCTATTCTGCTACAGGCCTGAGCCTTTGGCGGTGCCGTGGGTGGGGGTTAAGGCAGAAGGAAGATAGCAAATTACACGTTGTAAGAATGTGGCGATAGAAGAATAGCCCTCTCCATTCAAATATCACACTCCATAAACGCGATTTGTCGATGTAATTGTGTCTTAATTGACGACACCGTTTTTACTAGGAGCATGACAGTGTAGTGTCTTTTTGAATCTTATCAGTAAATTGTCTTCCACGTCATATCATTTTACAACACCCTTTTGTAGGGATGTTGGACTCAAATCGTTGTAAAATACTTATTTAACTGGCTATTTAATCGAGTTGCAAGATTGGAATGTTGAACTGAATTTCATCGTCAACGCAACAAAACAAATAGCACCCCTCAAGTACAAGATTAAGTAATCAGCACTTCCAAATGTCACACTCTTTGAAATACCTGTGCTTTTGACGAAGAACCAAACAATAATTAGTATACATTACAAAGAATACCCAGGCCCTTGTGTTCAGACGTAGAAACTTGATCTTGGTTTTGAGGTGGGAAATTTGTGATCTTGGATGCGATGGCGCCAGAGGCTGATCTTGACTGTGCTTCATTCTAAAAGTATCAACTTTAATACTAGCAATTAGAAGCGAGAACCTTTCTCAGGTTTCACAGGCGCGAACTTTGTCTCCGACATCACAACCATCTTAAAGCAACAACTTTAACAGCAACAAGTTGATGCAATAACAGTTCTCTGTTTACACAGGCTCGAAATGTGTCTCCAACATCACAACCGTCTATACCCGAGTAATATACCCCTATGCCTTACCATGTCAAAATATATGGCATTATATCACACACTGTCATACTATATGGCATTATATCACACTATGTCATACTGTGTCAAACTAGATGGCATTATATCGCACTACGTCATACTAAATGTCACTATAACACACTAAGTCACACTATATCGCACTATGTCACACTATATGTCTCAGAGAAACGAGTTGTTTTCAAACAAATATTCTTTGGTAAAACTTGATCATCAGGAGAAGAGCTACAAAAAAGATCCCGGTCCCATTTAAGACCAACAAAAACAATATATCAGAGAGAAGTTCTTATATCATAAGAAAGAATATTATTCTCAAACAAAAAATTCTACTCTGTAAACATTGGATCTTTTTCCAATATAAAAGATGTGCCTTATTCCTACTGATGTGAGAACTAAATATTTGTACAGCCTGAGACATTAGTGGATGTGCGTCAAGTGGTTATAAGTTAATGAAATTCTTCCAAAAGTTAATAATGTTTTCTTAATTTTTTATCGGTGTGTCTTTTAGGATCTTATCTCAAAACTGGGAACAATTGTATATCCTATATAACTATGTTTCTGAAAAACTTCCTTTAATTTTACTTTCATCAAAACTACGTTAATATAGATAACACAAACATGAAGCATAACGCTTCAGAATTTTGAGACGATAAAAGAAACTCGAATATGAGAATGAAAGCAGAGTGTAGCCTAGCCGGAAGATTGTGAAATCAAAGCTAAAAAGAAAGTATGTCCGATTGCAAGAGAGCGAAACAATGGACATGAGTGTAGAAACTTTAGCTACAGGATCAGACGAACGCACCAGACACACTGTTAATATTAAGTACCGTCTCTCATGTGAACATCTTTTTTAAAGTTTATTTTCACGTGGTGCATACCAAACAATCAACATTCTTACACGGGGAGGGTTTATTGTGCATGAGAGGCATTCTTACACGGGGAGGGTTTATTGTGCATGAGAAGCATTCTTAATATTATTAATTCTACTGTGTAGTATTAGTAATTCTAAAGTGTAATGCTAGTAATTCTACAGTGTCATATTAGGAATTATACAGTGTAATATTAGTAATTCTACAGTGTAATGCTAGTCATTCTACAGAGTAATACTAGTAATTCTACAGTGTAATACTAATAATTCTACAATGTAATAATAGTAATTCTACAGTGTAATACTAGTAATTGTAAAGTAAAATGCTAATGATTATACAGTATACTGCTAGTAATTCTACAGTATAATGCTAGTGATTATACAGTATACTGCTGGCAATTCTACAGTATGATGCTAGTGATTATACAGTATAATGCTAGTAATTCTACAGTATAATGCTAGTGATTATACAGTATACTGCTGGCAATTCTACAGTATGATGCTAGTGATTATACAGTATAATGCTAGTAATTCTACAGTATAATGCTAGTGATTATACAGTATACTGCTGGCAATTCTACAGTATGATGCTAGTGATTATACAGTATAATGCTAGTAATTCTACAGTATAATGCTAGTGATTATACAGTATATTGCTAGTAATTCTACAGTATAATGTTAGTGATTATACAGTATACTGCTAGTAATTCTACAGTATAATGCTAGTCATTCTACAGTGTAATGCTAGTCATTCTACAGTGTAATACTAGTAATTCTACAGCGTAATATTAATAATTCTACATTATAATACTAGTAATTATCAGGTGTAATGCTAGTAATGAGACAGTGTGATATTGGTAATTCGCGTAATACCAGTAATTCTACATTGTAATTCTAGTAATTCAACAGTGTAATACTAATACTTCTACGGTGTAATGCTAGTAATTCTACATTGTAATACTAGTAATTCTACTCTGTAATGCTGGTCATTCTACAGTGTAATGCTAGTCATTCTACCATGTAATACTAGTAATTCTACATTGTAATAATAGTAGTTATATAGTGTAATACTAATAATTATACAGTGTAATGCTAGTAATTCTACAGTGTGATATTCGTAATTCTACAGTGTAATATTAGTAACCTACAGTGTAATGCTAGTCATTCTACAGTGTAAGACTAGTATTTCTACATTGTAATACAAGTAATTCTACAGTGTAATACTAATAATTCTACAGTGTAATACGAATCATTCTACAGTGTAATACTAGTAGTTCTACATTGTAATACTAGTAATTTTATATTGTAATACTAGTAATTCTACATTGCAATACTAGTAATTCTACAGTGTAATACTAGTAATTCTTCATTGTAATACTAGTAATTCAACACTAATGCTAGCCATTCTACAGTGTAATAATAGTCATTGCACAGTGTATTACTAGCAATTCTACATTGTAATACTAGTCATTCAACTTTTCTAGTAAAAATAATTATGCTAAACATAACATACTTGCATAACATATTTATAATAATAATAATAATAATAATAATAATAATAATAATAATAATAATAATAATTGAGGACTTTGTATAGCGCCTAATCTTCAGAAGCTCTAAGCGCTTTACAACATTTGACAACACTTAAAAAACATATACAATGATATGATTACAAAATTAAAAACAAACACCACGAAAGTAGAAACAGAAAACATATGCTGTAAATATTTAAGGCAAGGATACATTATTAGGTCTTTAAGTCTGTTCTTGCAGTTGAAATAGGTGAGTTTTAAGAGCGCTCTTGAATGAGATCACTGTGTCTTTGTGTCTAAGTGAAGTGGGCAATTTGTTCCACGTTGCTGGGCCCTGGTATGCAAAAGAGCGTTGTCCATATGATTTCATTTTCATAGTAGGAATAATGAGAATACGAGTGTCAGAAGAGGAGCGTAAGTATCTTGCAGGTGTGTACATGGGTGAGGTCAGATAGGTATGTTGGACTGGAGCCCGTCAGTGAAACGTAGCACAGAGAACAAATTTTGTGTTTAATTCTGGATCGTATGGATAGCCAATGTAGGGTAGAGAGCAGGGGAGAAGCGTGCTCTAATCGTGGTACTCTAAGGATGATCTGAGAAGCTGTATTTTGAACTTTTTGAAGTTTCTGGAGTAGATATTGAGACGAACCAGACAGAATTGAGTTACAATAGTCCAGTCTTGAAAGTACTAAGGAACACACAAGTGTTTTGGTGGCATCAACTGAAAGATACTTGCAAATGGAGCTGATGCGTCTTAGTTCAAGATATGCAGCCTTGCATATGTTCATGACATGTTTTTGCAATGAGAGAGTACTGTCAAGAGTAACACCGAGGTTTCGTACTGACTGTGTTAATTTAATGATGGTGTTGATGATATTTATTGTCTGCGGTAAAAGATGTGAATGAGAAAGTCTTTGTGTTGTAATCAGAATGGCTTCAGTTTTATCATCATTCATCTGCAGCTTGTTACATGTCATCCATGATTTCACATCGGAAATGTACCTCTCTACGCCTTGGATGGTAGCTTCAACTTCAGTTGGGTGGCTAGATTTGTATATTTGGGTGTCATCAGCATACAATTGGTGAGACACTGGATGATGACCTATGACACTTGAGAGTGGCTGAGTGTATAGAATGAAGAGAACAGGTCCAAGAACAGACCCCTGTGGAACACCACAGCATAGATCAACTGGGCTGGTGTGTATACCATTTGCGGACACAAATTGTGTCCTGTTGACCAAGTAGGGCTTGAACCATAGTAAGGCCGTATCATAAATGCCAAATACATGCTGGAGACGGTGAAGTAATATATCATGGTCTATTGTGTCAAATGCTGCAGACAAGTCAAGGAGAGTGAGGACTGTAATCTTTCTGCTATCCAAAGCAGAGAGAAGGTCATTGACTACTTTTCAGAAGAGTAGTTTCAGTACTGTGTGATACTATTTGATGTTATGTCACTCATACAGTGTGCCTTGTAAACTCTACAACAAACAGGGACACCTTTAGAAATAAACTTAAAAATAATGGAGAAATGGGTCAATGATGAGTGTTGACTGCAAACCGAAAGTATATGACAATCGAAATTTCGGTTCAGCGTCTGTTGTGGAAATAGACTAAGGATGCCATTGTCAAAAATTCAAGTTTGAAAGCAAAAAAATAAAGAACCACAATACATACAATCACTAAAATATTTCTTATATATCTTACGCTCTGAAATCTTTGAGATGTAACCGCACCGTGATATCTCTATGCTGTTATTTATACCCCTAGCCCAAAAATGTTTACTTTTTTAGTCCGCACAAGAAGTGTTAACAAACTAAATTTCTTCATTTTCATTTGAAAACAGCCGTTAATTTGACAAAATACTCATTTTCAAGCATTATTTGTATTATTTACAAAACACTAATTTCTAAACGGTCGCTGTGCTAAAATTATTGTAAATTTCGGAATTATTTTTTTTCTGTTTTTCGATGTTAAAATGTAACCGTTAATCACGTTGACGCAGAATGCGTAATGAGAGAATAGATCGATACAAATCGACGGTTTATATATATATATATATATATATATATATATATATATATATATATATATATATATATATACTTATATATATATATATATATATATACTCTTATACTTATATATTATATATATATATATACCTCTCCCTATATATATTATTTTTATTATTATTATTATTATTACGTGTCTAGGCCCGTATAAAAGTATCAAAGAAAAGAGTGAAGCCAACAAGCTTTGTAAATTTTGACAGAATAATTTATTTCCCTAGAAAACAAGGTAAAAATATGAAAAAGGACTTACGGTTTGTGCATCTAATCCAAAAACTAATCCTAGAATTTAAAAATATAAGTACTATCACTAAAACGTTCTAATTGAATCAAAGTTCGAATCGCGATGAAGTTCCAAGATGAAAGGCGATGACGTCTTCCACAACCTGTTCTGTGTTGTCGTGTCAACAGTTAATTGTTGAATCACCATGAATAATATTCCGGCTTTAGAATTCCGAATAATTCTCAGTAAATGTCTTTGTCCAAGAACTTTGATGAGCATTAGATAATGTCTCCAGGGAAAATAAATCATTGTAAATAAAGAAAACTCAATTCAAACCACCATCAACAAAATAATACCTTTGAGCCCAAAGGTATGAATTACGACTGACTGACATCGCTATGAAACATCAGTTTCAACCCGCAATTTTAGATCACATGATGGGGTCACGTGGTCACTGAGTTCGAACAGCGTAGTAACACCACATATCGGCTGTCACGTATGCCATGGACGAATTTGATTCTACTGAACGAATCTATTTGACTAAATAAAAATTTTAAAAAATTATTTACATAGAACTGGCACGCAAGCCAAGTATGACCTTGATTACGACCAATGATTTTCACTCTAGGAAAGAAATAAAAAAAAGTTGTTTATTTACCAGTTCTGAATCAAGGTCCGGACCTAGGTCAGCTAAAAATACAATGTTGTTGTAGCAATACTGGTTATTTACCAGGTCAAAACAGAACTGAACTAAATTGTCCGGAAAAATGTCAAATCCAGTGAATAAAGTTACCAATACAATCAGGTAATGAAATAAAAATAAAATAAAAAATTTAAAAACTAACACACAAGTAATTACATTACATATACGTAACAATATATATATATATATATATATATATATATATATATATATATATATATATATATATATATATATATATATCTCTATATATATATATATATATATATATATATATATATATAACGGAGTTCAGATTTACGACAGGCAGCTGTGTATTGACCGAGTGAATGAACTCCTCACATCCCCGAATGTGTCCGCTACAAAATGTAGTTCTATGCCTTTTGTGGCTATTCACAATTACCTTTGCATATTGATAAGTTCATTGTTTTCTTTTTTGGTTTCTATTCTTCTTCACATTGATGAAATGAATATAATACATACTTATGATATAAACATGAAAGATGGTGTTAATGATAAAAGTAGAGTACTACAAAAACACATAATTAGCTACGCCATTCACATGAACGCTGCCATTCACGTACCGGCGCTTGGAAATTAATGTGGAATATAAACTAAGAGAAATAATGAACCAAAAAGAGGTAATTAAAATATTTTAATATATTTACAGTTGATCAAAGTCATTATTCTGCTC
>JAECUM010016742.1:0-21181 GCA_016617855.1 Megalonaias nervosa
AACAACTAACAATAGCTTCATTATTCTCTACGTGTATGAGCTTATTATGAGGATTATTATTAGGTAAACAAGAAGGAGTAAATATGTTGATCAGGGTCAGGATTTTGGAGATTCCTAAGTGAAATTTGTAGGATATTGTGTTGTAAATAAACAAGGCTCATTAGATCATTCTAGAAGGTTATTTTCCATTAGGTAATGGTTGTTTTTAGGAAATGCTAATTGTGACCTGAAGTCAAGCAGAGAACTGTATTATCTTTTGTGACTGTGAGGATTTTACCAGTCGTGCTTTAACATCTAGCACTTTAAGTTGTATTATGCTGTGACCAGTTTGGGCTGAATTTTATTTTCTTTAAATTATTGACTTCAAGTTATTATTTTCTTTGGAAATACAAAAGTGCTCTGATAAAATTCTTGGATAAAGACATTCACTGGAATTTATACTGAATTCAAACCTGGAATAATATTTCTGTGATTCAACAAAAGACTGTTGACACATCAGCACTTCGTAGGCTATAAAAGACACGCCATTGCCTTCAGTTTTGGATCTCTTTGGGAGCTGAACTGAATTTTATTCAGGACTTTTTATTACTAGGACTTGTGTCTTTCATTCTTGGATTATTTTTGGATTTAATTCGCAGAACCGTAAGTTCTTTTTCTCATTTTTCACTTTGTATTCTAGGGAAGTAAATTATTTGTTAAATTTTACAAAGCTTGTTGTCTTCACTATTTTCTGTTACTTATTTTAAGAGGATAGACTCTTAACAACACACACACACACACACACACACACACACACACACACATATATATATATTTATTTATATATCCTGCAAATATTGCACACTGATGTACATATTTACGTCATATTCAGCTCCACAATACCTTTCGCAAAACTAGGAACAAAATACATAAGAACACATTAAAATTCAAAGTATATGTTTCTATAGAAACACAATTTATGCTGCCACATATATGTAGCTCTGATGCATTTTTATAAAGCTCTCGGTATTAAGTCTGTACCCTCAGAATTAGGTCATTATTAAGTATGTACCCTCAGAATGTCATCTTAAGTCTGTGCTTTCAGAATAATGTTATTCTTAAGTATGTACCCTCAGAATAATGTCATCTTAAGTATGTACCATCAGAATAATGTCATCTAAAGTATGTACCCTCAGAATAATTTTATTCTTAAGTATGTACCTTCAGAATAATGTTATTCTTAAGTATATACCCTCAGAATAATGTAATCTTAAGTATGTACCCTCCGAACAATATTATTCTTAAGTATGTACCCTCAGAATAATGTCATCTTAAGTATGTATCCTCAAAATAGTGGCATTCTTAAGTCTGTGCCCTCAGAATAATGCCATTTCCGTTTCGAATGAAATCCTTTTCCACTGAGGTTTTTCATAAAGAAAGGTGAATAAAGTGCATTCATTTAAGGGAAGAAAAACATCCCACTAATTTAATACGCCTGAAAGTCCCTTTACCCGATTGTATACATAGTGATATGATATTACCACTGCTAGAAATAGCAATCCACTTTGTGAGTAAATGAATCGTTTTTATGTCACGCATTTTCCCCATGGGAAGGAAAACACCCAATATCTTTAGTTATCCTTCTAAAGGAGAACACACGATATCTTTTGCTTTCCCCTCTGAAGTTGAACACACATTATCTCCACTCAGTGAGAACACACGATATCTTTGGCTATCCCCACTAGAGGAGAACACACGATATCTTTTGCTATCCATAATGAAGTAGAACACACGATGTATTTGGCTATTCCCTCTGAAAGAGAACACACGACATATTTGGCTATGCACATAACTGGATCTCTAGCAATGGAGACACGATTGTACATGCCCCATAATTGTAAAAAGATAGAAATAACGATTGGTAAGTTTACTGATTACCAAACAACAATTAACATGTGATCAGTGGGGGTGAAAGATATTTCATATTTTGCATTCATCTCTAAAAAGCAAGTCAGACAAACATTGTTAGTATTTTTCATAAAAATACACATGTAGGTTTCCACAGATTTATCAAAGAAGAACTCTTTAGACCAGTTTGAAGTTAGAGTAACTTCAGTTATTTTCCCCACTTATTTATCGCTATTTATTTGTAAGAAGTACTCATTTGAAGTTAGAAAACCTTGCAATGAAGGCATCATATAGTCTTTGATCACGCTGCTGATCATGGACTAAAGCACAAACACTATTCGTTAACGTTTCTGTTCTTTCCACTTAATGTTTTTCAGAGTTCCTCTCCACATTTCAAGCTTACACCTTAATTCGGACACAAAATCCATGAAGTAAAATCCCACGAATCATGTTAGCCAGTCTGTGTAGAATTTTACAATTAATTTCGGTACGTAATTAGCTACGAACGATAATAATTGCACAACTTTCTGTGAACGCTGATAACAATCTTTAGCTTCTTTAACTTCCTGTTCTTTCTTTGTTTTCATACGAGATCTTCATCTAAAATATTCGTTCCGTCACATAATGTATCTGAGTTTTCAAGCATGCCTATCTCTTCAGTTTTTTCGTCAATATTTTCTAAACTGAGTTGCGAATGCCCATTTGCTCGACTGACTATATTAGAATCGCAGTTGTTATCAATTTGTGTCAATGATCGATCCTCAGAAAATATTCTCCCATTGCCATTTATGTAGTCTTTTCCATTGGTTGATGCAACAGAATCACGTTTTATTGATGCAAACGAAACCATGGTGTCACGTGTACCTCTTCTTGTACTGAAATTTCCACTCCGCCGCAGTTTGAATCTGTGCCACTTTTTCTTGATTTCAGCTTGGACCTGTAATAAATTTAAAAATTGTTTTGATTTAAGTTTAAATAAATCTAACCATATCAAATAAGAAGTACTCAATATCCCTGAGAAGGTTTCAATGATTTGTGACACTTGAACTCTTTATTCTTGTCTTCTGCAATCGGACAAGTTCTACTTTTTCGTTGATGGTCGGATCATGCGTCTCTGTATGTGATCACATTATTTCGGCAATCTCGTCCAACGAGACTCTAACGTGATTCCGTGTACGAGGCTCTAGTGTAATACTTCATTGATCTATGTTACCGACAGGAGGCGCTTCAGTACAATTTTACAGAAGTGAACATCTCTCCGTTTCTCAAAATTTTTTTGTACATATTGTTCGCAATCATTCGTTATACTGAAACATTGGAAGAACGTAAACTAACAAAGGTGTGCATCAATCAACCAACACAAATGTAAATGTGTACGTGAAATGTCATGTCATCTCACCGTCATAATAAGACTCGCCTCATCTCAGCAGCCAATATTATCATTTTCGAATTTTTGGGAAGCCTCGTTCTGGCGTTACAAGAAATACCAAGACCCTATTTGGTAGAGATCTCAAAGAGCAACTCTAAATGGCTGATTGAACGAAGCTAATTCTCTCTGACATTTTTGCATATAGTCACATTTGCAACATCGCTGGCCATTTCCGTCAAGTCGAGAAATAACATCGGATGTGGTGGAAGGATAAATTTGATGGTATTGGTGGTTTGTCTCTGGCGGAGCGTAACATGTATGTTACGACTGAAAAGCCGATAATGTTACGATTGTGACGTTGTCTCCTTCAGTCGCCATATTGTGACATATTCAAAAAACGTAGGTTATAGTTTTCAGTGGCGGTTAATTACATCCGAGGTTTCTTTCTCGGCTTGAGGAAAAAGACCGAGGATGCTCTGAATGATGTAGTGAAACAGGAGTCAGTATGAACAGTCCTTCTTGTCAATCACGAAACCAGGACTACCAATCCGAAACTGAGCTCTCGATTATACCCTGTTTCCCCATTTCTTGGAGTTGTTTTTAAGCTCTGCTTTCATTTTAAGCGAATGACAATAAAATCCTTGTATGACAGGCTTAGCATTGTCCGTGTGAAAAGTGTGCGGGTAAATGTCCCTTCCTGTTCGTAAAAGTTGAAAGTGGTGGTATTTTGATTGCGTTGTTAGATCGGACTCAAATATGTATATTCCGAAATCTTAAAAAATTTTTATCTTCTGATTTTCCTGTGTGTTTAAAAAAAATTATATTGGATTTGTCGGGAGGGTTATTTGAAATTTGTTCTAAAATAACATCGTATGGAATGTGTTCAGAGTGACCCCAAAACTTGACCATATTTCGGACTGATATCCTACTTCACTCGAGAAGCCTAAAAGATGTTTTGTTGTTAGTGATTTCTGCTAAAGAGCTAATTCCTATAACATTTTATTTAGAGATGGATTTAGATTTATGATGCCAGAAAAGCAGATGGTTTTCTTTTCAAAAGCCATGAATACGGTGCACTGACGGGTATTATGACTTCTGAAAGCTTTAATTGTGATGTTGCCAATTAATCTGATTTGACGGATTCGTAATACAGAATTCCCTCTGGGAATCCCGATAATGCTATTCTCCATCTGCAGTGCCCCTGCATTTAACTGAGCCTTTTGTTCTTGCAGAACGTCAAGACCTAAAATAAAATCAGTTTGCACTTTTGTTTTCTTCTTCAGAACAAGTACATTTTTGAAAAACGGTAATTTGCCTCTCTATTGGAACAGCCGTAGTATGCGATTTAGATCACTATCTACACCAGCGTCAGAGAGAATGGAAAGTTGCAACTTTAGTGCAGAAAGGGTCTAATCTAAATAACTTGCGAGACAGCCTTGGACACTGCAGCACTGACTCCGCCAAGGCACGCATATTGTTGTTTCCTACTCCAGTCTGAATTAAGTTATTAGGATCAGATTCTGTCTATTGGTCCTAGGCATAAGAGCTGCCTTTTTGCTTGGCAGAATTTACACAAATGTCATACTTTCTTACAATGCGGAGAAGGGGCGAATGTCAACAGTCAAATTATAGCAAACTTTAAGTTTGTAAATTTTATTGTTTGCTATCTTATTTCATTTCAAGGTTTCTTACTTAGTAAATGACGAAATAGATTTACATGTACTTTTGAAAATTTGAAATATATTTACAGGTGCTTTCAAGAATTTAAAAGATATTTACAGGTACTTTCTAGAATTTGAAATAGATTTACAGATACTTTGGAGACATTCGAAATACCTATCAAAGTGCATGTAACACAAGGGGGAAACTATTTCTTTATTTAAGCATTAAAGCGGACGCGTGCAACTTCCTCCGGGGTGCTGGCGAATATAGATTTTTAAATTATCCAGTATGACATAAATGTAACCAGATAAAACCAAATTGCGGACCGTATCTTGCACATCACTGCCTTAAAGCTACCAAGTAGCACTCCCGAAACAAATATCATTAGGGGTTATGGACGTTTACCGCGGTCTCTCATGCCCAGACCGTTGCATCTGGTCTATAATTAGTTCAGATATTGAAGTCTGGTCTGTAATTAGTTAGTTCGGATATTGCATCTGGTTTTTAATTAGATAGCTTATATATTGCATCTGGTCTGTAATTAGATAGTTCAGAGATAAATGTCATATATTTTTGGTTGAAAAGAAATTTTAAACCTTTGCACGTTGTTACTGCACTGTTTGTCGTTTAAAAGTGCCTTGAAGGTAACTACTTTTAGATATGTATAGTAAAAATTGTCTCCGCACAAGGTAAAGTCTTATTGGTTGCTGTGGAAAATCTTAGCCAATCATTATTATCGGTTGGTAGGTGTTTCTGTATTGCTAGCTTGCTTTTAACGTGTTTTTAGCACTTCAGTGCATTTGATTGATGTGGAAATTGAGACAATGTGTGTATATTTGTGTGTGAGTATATACATATATATATATATATATATATATATATATATATATATATATATATATATATATATATATATCAATGCATTAAGTTTTGTTCACAGAGATGTGATCTAGATTGAGAGGAGATAGACGGAGGGAGGGAGAGAGAGATTTACCTCTCCGTTGAGAAAGCAGAATAACAAACTCACGATGAAACCCTGAAATTGAAAGTGATAAAGTCGTTAGCTAAATTATATTGCATTCTTTTCAGTTTTATTAAAGTTCCTGCCTTATCATATATGTCACACACACACACACACACACACACACACACACACTTATACCGTTCCAAGTCGGACTCAAACAAGTGGTGCTAGTAAGGGCACAATATTGCCTACTTCCCATGCACCAGCTCCCTAACTAACTCGGTCATGCGCTAATCTCCAAAAAATGGATGTAGCAAGGCCGAAGGTAAGGAAACTACGTGCACGAGAAAACAGGATGGAATAAGATAAGGAAACGAAGTGCAGGAAAACAGTATGGAATAAGGTAAAGCAACGATGTGCACGAAAACAGGAGGGAATAAGGACAAAGGTAAGGAAACGATGAGTACGAAAAAAGGATGGAACAAGGCCGAAGGTAAGGAAACGATGAGAAAGGAGAAAGGATGGTACAAGGCCTAAGGTAAGGAAACGATGTGCACGAAAACTCATTTACTAGGCAAGCGGAATTTAAGTTCTCATACATCCGAGTCCTCAAGTAGTAAAGTAGTGGAAGTTTGAGACTGTCTCACCACTGTTCGGCTCCCAGGCTCAAAACCCCTTTTGTATTCCCTATAACTTTGTCCCCACAGAGAATTTTCGCTCACGCATGTGTCTATGATTAAAGCAAACGTGAGTTTATGCGGAGGCTTTGCTTGTCGTGGACTGGGAGCTACAGTGCTGTGAGATTTTAGACAGATATATACGGGCAACTGTTTACTAGATTTTTACCGAATGCAAATGAGTTACCGGGTCGTTAGCGCCCCGGTTCCATATCTGTGCACGGAGTCGTCGGTGGTTCTCCATCTCAACCAACACCATCTCAAACTTCGCCATACTGTTCTCTTTATTTGTAAAAGACACCGAGTGCAGCTTGGTAAGTGTGTTGAGACTACTTTGGTTAGCAGCGAGAATTCCGAATAAACACGTATTCGCAAATGTAACCTAATGAAAATATGTTTTCGGTGCCTCTAGTCACACCGATTACTATTGATATCGCTCCGACAATAATTCCTATTCCTGTGCCTATGATTATTGCTATATTTGTAATTCTAGCAACACCGAAAAGAAAAGCACACATTTGTATTTCGCGAGTAAAACGGTTTTCTTATCCATTTAATCTCTCAGCTGTTGTTTCGCTTTAGTTATTTTCTCGAGTCAATGGCTTTGAGGGTAGATCATAGTTCTTCTATAAATATTGTCATGATGAAGCACAAATGTCTGACAGGCAGACCTTGTCCAGACTTATCACGTCCAAGTGCAAGAAGTACAGCCAGTTCTAACCAATAGCTCTTTCTTACTGGTATAACTACCATACAATCATAGGAAATATCTTTTGATTGGGGGGGGGGGGCGGAGGGAGTACTTAAGTCTCCGGTGATTGTATTCTTGGAGCCTGACACTAGGTTCATACAAAACCATACTGACTGTGTTCCTTCTTGATATCGGAAACGTTTCGTCTCGTTTCTGCCAAGAACTGTAATATGGACAAATGTGTCCTTGTTGAAAAACAGTCGAGATCTTTCTTTTCTTTCTTGAGTCAATGTTGGTTTAACACAATCAACGGGAATTGTAACTAGGGTGGATTTGTCGTTGTACTCCACTTTATAATTGTAAAAGCAATGGGGGCGGGGGTCACGCTTTGTAATCTGCAACCGACTGGACGTTCTTATGTGCAAATGCAATGCTACAAACCATGGTGGTCCCAGTGGTCAATTTCTGTATAGCTCTTTGGACGATATTTCAGTTTATACGATGGTTGTTTAACGCCACTTTGATGAATATATTCGTCGACAAGAGGCACAAAATTACCATCGATGTTAGCATCCCATGTCAACCGATCGTACACCTCATCCATAAAATCGGCTATATTGTCATCATGTGGCTGTTCAGAATCCATCACTTTTTATCTTAAATACAGACGCCAAAGACGGTTAATAATACTTCATTGTAATTTATCCCATGTATCTCTAATTTTTTAATCTTGAAAAGCCTGCAGCCAAATAAATTTTAATCGAGTTGTCACCGGAACCTGACTTTAATAAAGAATTTCTGTTGTCTGATGACTAGTATTAGGGTCTTCCAAATACAAAGAAGTGAAGTCCTTGAGCACATCATAACACGGCTGATCCCACGTTTACCATCGCATGTTCAAATGCAGCAACAATTGGGTTTTACCGGATCCTGCCGGGCTAGTGATTAGCGCCAGAACCAAATTTGGATACATGTCACCGAATTTTAGGCGGTCGAGGTTTCAACGACGCAGAGGAGTAAATGACGGTGAAATCATTTCTCTTTCGTGATGCCATGCTGTACATCTCAATCATGCCTTCATATTGTGTACCGATGTGGAGCATGGAGGTTTACGTTCGTAGGAACCTCTCCGGGTGATATGCTACTGCGTTAACGAAGCTACAAGGGACATAGTGGAGTAAATATCTTGGTGAAAAACATATTCCTGGATACAATTATTCAGGGCATGGAACACGACTAGATATACTACTGGACTCCTAATAACCTACCAGCGCCTGGAGAAGAACCAATAAACCGCGTCTATGCTGCATATCAACGACATGATCTTGCGTATGAAACATTAAGTGATATTCGTGCGCGTCAACGCACCGACGTGAAGCTGATCCATGACCTGAACGCGACCAATCCTACAATCGGTGAAAGAATTTCCAGATGGATCATCAAAGAAGGTACGAAAAATAAGAATTTACTTGATAGATCTTAAGATCCACTCATGGTCGTGAGCAGCGAAGCCGTCGAGCGTGCCACACACTGGAGGTAAAACTGTTAATAGAACAAAAATACAAATATTGACGCGAAACTGTCCACGGTAGACTTCAGTCTGCGCGGGTATTGGAAGGGTGAAGCAGCCACTGAATAGTCAGCGAACGCGGCAAAAATCTCCGACAGGTTCTCTAGAGAATGGCTTGTTAAACAAGCGTTGTGGTGGATTTACCAACCCGCGTCAAGGCAAATTGGGTACACGTACATATAAATGTGCATTCGTGGTAGATGTTACCTGCAGAAACAACTAAGCGGAGTCGGTGATGTCCAAAGGTTCAACATATATCGCAGAGGCATTAAAACATATCTACGAGTGTTTGCCACTGACATGTCAGCAGATTGTGCAAGTGAACCAGGACAAAGAATTTTTTGGAGCCGTTGCTGCGTTGTTGGTAACGCATCATGTGCTGGCTCGTTGTGAACATGTCTATATACATCGCGATCAAACCAATGTGGAACAATTCAACCGTACACTTGCGAAACAATTATTCGGGCACAAGGACGTGCAAGAATTCTTGATGAATTGTGAAGAGCGGTCTCGGACCCGGAGTGATAGCTCCCAAGGGTGGTCTCGCGAATTGGTGACACGGCTTCGCTCGGTCAAAGCAGCGTTGATTAAAAAAACTATATGCGAGATCGGGCTGGGACCATTGGCGAACGTCGTCAAAAGACTGTCGCGGCTTACAAAGCTGTTTCACAGCCACTCCTGTTAGGCCCATTCGAAAACAATTTCGCTCCGTATCTGTATGCACCTGGGGAACTCGAGGGTGGACAACGTCGTGCTGCTGACCCGTTATGATCCATCCATATGTTTACCAGCTCGGAACGAATCAATTTTCTGACGCAACCAGTGCGATACCATTTCGCGTCCACGGATGAACGAGCGGTCCAACCATCTAGTAAGGCATTCGTGCGAGAGGAATTCCAAGTCGCTTCCGCGGAAACACAATTACCGCGAAGACTTATTTTGGGATCCGTGCTTACCCATACGCGTAAGTGGTGACACCATCGGGGAAAATCCATCGCTTGGTATCCAGCCAGTTCAAACATACCTTGGGACATCGGTATACACCCATCCGATGTTTCTTTGACGGGATAAGATTGGCTGCGTGTGTGAATTCGCTCCGTTGGCCTAAAAACTCAACATTTCATTCTGTGTCGGAGATCCTTCAGCACAATCCGGAGAACTTCATTGGTTTTCTTTATGTTTTTGCTAGAGCAAACCACGATCGAGTACATTTTGGGTTGCAGCCCCACGTATTTTTCGATGGACTTGCCCGAGCACTTATCTTAGAATTTCCCTACGACATTTTTGTTGGTGCTGATGAACAGCGGATGGTCTTTCAAATAGTTGCTGGTGTCAAAGTCGTTAGCGGCGACACCTTGTCCATGTCTGCGCATACATCATTAGTGGTAATGTGCATCAACAACAATTCTGTATCCGTGTAGAGCATTTGAATGTTGTCACCATACCGCGGTGTGATCTTATCATAGTAGAACTCGTACATGGGCAGTTTAGATAAGTCCTGCACGGGCGGACCAACGGTTTCGTCAGCTTCAATTTTGATTTTGTTTTAGTGTGGAGGGCAATATGTTCACCATCGAAAATCGTATGGGACTGGAATGTTGGGTCCGCAATGAGCCTGTTGAGTTTTTGTTGTTCCACGTGGATTCTTTCCTGCAGGTTCTTCATGGTTTTTCAAAACACAACATTATTCATGAGCGTGAAGATGTCTTTCTCAAACTCTGCGGATGTTGGTATTCATTTTAATGAATAGGGCCATCCACTCGCATTGGCGAAACCCAAGCGCCCGATGGACTTGCAGCACACGCATCCTCCACCGCAGATACAAAAATGTAATTACGCACATAGACTACATTAAATGCATAAGAAACTGACTTTTTGGGGGGGAGTTAAAACCGTAAGCTGGCAGCGTTGCAGCACAGTGCAGGCAATAGCATTGCGCTGGAAATGTGGCAGCATAGCAGTTAGTGTAGCGGCAAAGGGACGGAGGATCGACAATTCCAAGATCTGAATTTCGAACTATGCAACAAGATATTGAATTATGAATTCCGATTGTCAGGAAATATATGAACCGTACTCGTTTTTTTTTAAAATATCAACATGTGGTTATATGAAACGTACTCTTGTTTATGTTTAATAACATATTCACAGTATGGTGATACCATATCATCTGGTGAATGGCTTTTCTATGTGTTCATTAATCTAGTTGCATCTTTTGAATTGTGTCAGTGTGTGTAAAGCAGTTCATTATTAGATTAAACGTGTTTATTTGTTGTTGTTTATTTTTCTCCTTGTTATTGTTATATTAATATTCATGAAGATAGTTTCCAGACTCGGATACTTCGTATACTACATTTCTTCACTGTGTTTGGTGTTTTTACAAAATCCATTCGGTTTCTATCATGTCAGAGATGTTACGTATGTATAGAATGTATGTATATACATGTAGGTAGGTATATTGACAGGTGGGTGGCTATGTCGGAGTCAAATGGTCGATATGTAACTATATCAAAAGAAAAGTAGTTCAAACCTGAAAAGAGTTGAAGAACATTTCGTAATACAATTTGACCAGTTCAGCTGTCTCGTTCACCTTGTCCGGCAGCCCGATGAAGACAATGTAATGAACTCCAAACAGTGGGATTAGGACGAGAGTGGCTTTAGCCAGCTTCCTGTGTAAAAAAGACGAAGACACGTTGAAAGTGAGAAGGTGGATACCGATCAAACGAAAATGTAAATATAATAATAAATTCAATGTCAATTCGTTTTTGGCATTCATGAATAAACGGGAAATCTATATTACGATCTAAACTAAGATTTCGCTCGAGGGGTAATGGTCAATGTTGAAAAAAAATACAACAAGCATTCATGGTAGATACCTCGCCCACCTGCTAAATATATTTACTGTTTTTGCTTTTTATATATGCAAATATAACACCTGATAATCTACTGTCGATGTTATTTACGATCTGCAAGAGATATCCATTTATGAGAAAAGTATCTTGTGATATATATGCTTTCTTTATCCGACAATGTCAGCGCATATGTTTCTGCTCGCGTGTCTGTACGTGCATCTGTCTGTCTGGTTCAATTATTTTTAATGTCAACAGTAAATCATATACGTTTCTCCTTTTATCTTGACATATAATTATTATTTTATCCACTTATTTATCTTTCGTCATACTGATCACTTTTTCATGTTAAATAACATCCAGGGAGAGAATGCTGTACTTTATGAAAAAAATTCGAATCTCGAAAGAGTTAATTTGATCACAAAATCCTCCTGTTTCTCTCTCTCCTTCTGTCTAAATCTGGAGAGAGAGAGAGAGAGAGAGAGAGAGAGAGAATTTGTATAGTATATTTCACTTATAATACAAATATCTCGCGTCTTTTATATTAATGTAGGTAGATAATAACATAACAGAACTGGACGATAGCGAAACTTTAAACTATACATCGACCAATGTAAAGGAATTCAAATTCCAGGACCGTCATTTTATCAAATACTAAAGCGCACGTATATCGTACGAACACACTAATTTAAATCTAACTAAAATAAACGCAGATGATAAAATCGCTACATCTGAATCATGCGAATAATCATGCAAAGCACCTGTACTGTGTGTTCAAATTACACGCGCAACACACAAATAAATTAAGACATAACAAAACTAAACAAAAAATTGATATTTACTGGTGCAGACCATCTGAATTTTTACTAAACGTCCTGGAGATGATAAAATGCCGCAATTATGGTTTTGAAAATCAGCACATCTGAATCAACACTTGATATGTTAAATTCCCGTTTGAACTATCCAAATTCTGTAGAAATGGGGTTATTGCCAAAAAAATTTCATAAAATTCATCCTGCTGATATTTTCATTCTTAGATGCTTGATAAGCGAGAAAAGGGTGGAGCAGATGGTTTTTTTCTGTTTTTTTTTTTCATTGAAAGAATCTGAAAAGCCTTTATATTGTTAGTTTATTCCCTCATTTATATGCTGTGGATAATTGTATTTTGGACTTGCACTTGTCCAAAATCAAGTTAATTTTCTACCTGATCTCACTGATTTTGTTTTTGTAAACATGTTTATCTCAATCTGAGTCCAGAATATTGGAAATTCCCCAAGAAATGCCGGGTCTACCTGTTGTCTGACACATTTCATGTTATAATTTTAGTAACAGACCTTTTAATTATAACTAAGATTTTATATTATAAACATTTGGAACCTTCTAAAATAAAATTTTCCATTAGTTAATAACCTTTCTAAGAATATGTTAATTGTGACCCAGGTCAGGTTGAGGAGTATAAAATCTTGTTTATTTGAAAAATTATTTATTCGTGCTGTAAGATCTGAGCAGAATTAAATATACTATCATTGAATCCAGTGTTTCATTTGGGCTGGAACTTATTTATTCAAATTATTTAATACAAGTGATTCTTCTCTTATAATACAAAATGCTAAAAACTAACATTCTTGGAAATAGAAACTTGGATTTATAGCGAAATTTAAAAAAGGATATATTCTTGGATTGTATTATTGTGATTCAGCAAAAAACGGTTGGCACATCACTACGACACAGGCCACCATACGCACATCAACACTATCAGCGTTGGATTTATTTTGGAATTGTTACGTATATGTAATTTAATTGCTTGCATGTTAGTTTTAAATTCTCTTTTATTTTATTTTTATTTTCATTACATGTTATTGTAATAACTTTATTCACTGGATTTAACATTTTTCTAGAAAATTCAGTTTTTTGTTTTGACCTGATAAACACGCAGTCTATTGCTACATTATGTTTGTAGCTTACCTAGTTCCTGACCTTGGTTCTGAATTGGTAAACACTGAGTGAAAATCATTGGTCGTAATCAAGGTCTTTCTTGGCTTGCGTCAGCTCTGTTGTAAACAACCTTTTTCAAAATTCATTTCCAGTGTGGGAATCATTGATTCTTAGCTAAGGCTATACTAGCCTACGTGCTAATTGACATATTATTTTACTGCGTTGTTCGGATTAAGTGTTAAAACAGATGTTTTGTAGTGTTCTCAGTCAGTCGTAAATTAATATCTTCGGAACTCAGAGGCATTTTGTGTTGTGACCAGTTCGAGTTATTTTTTTTTTTTTATTTAAAATAATTTATTCACTCTGGAAAACATACAAGCGCTCTTCTTCATCAAAATTCTTGGACAAAGACATTTAGTGGAAATTATTCGGAATTCTAAAGATGGAATTGATTCATAAAATTCAACAAGGAACTGTTGACACATCAACACAAAACAGGATATAGAAGACGTCATCGCTTTCCATCTTGGAACTTCATCGGGATTCGAACTTTGATTCAATTAGAACTCTTTAGCGATAGGACTTATATTTTTAAATTCTAGGATTAATATTTGGATTAGATTCACAAACCGTAAGTCCTTTTTCATATTTTTACCTTGCTTTCTAGGGAAATAAATTATTCTGTTAAAATTTACACAGCTTGTTGGCTTCACTCTTTTCTTTGTTACTTTTCTACGAGCCTACACGTAACAGAATATTATTAAAGCTTATTCAGAACTTTAATCATTTTGACTTGTATTAAAAATTCTAGGATTAATTGGGATTTGATTCGCAATACCTAAGATCTTTTTACATTTTTCATATTGTATTCTAAGGAAATAAAATTATTTGTTGAATTAAACAAAACTTGTTGGATTTCGCTCTTTTCTATTACTTAGTTTAAGACCATTGAATCGTAAAATATGAGGAGGATGTTTACACTCGTATGTTAGATACAGAAACCGGAGGTGATGATTGCGCTCAGAGCTTATAGAAAGAAACGGCAATTTACTACGCTCATGTTTTAGACATGGAAACGGCAATTGATGATTACGCTCATGTTGTAGACACAGAAATGGCAGTTGATTACGCTCATGTTTTAGACACAGAAACGCAAATGATTCCTCTCATGTTTTAGACAAAAACGGCAACTGATGATTACGGTCATGTTTTAGACACCAAAACGGCAATTGACAAATCTCTAAATCTAGCTAATGTTTTTCATGAGTAAGGACATTTAATAATAAACAATGCATCGAATAAAACAAAACTGAGTTGGAGGAACTATTAATGATTGGTCAAATAACTTGTGTTTATGATAATAAACACAAAGAGTTCGGGATGATAATGCACAATGTGTTCGTGTTGTTAATGCACAAAGTGTTCGTGATGATAATACACAAAGTGTTCCTGCTAACATTTTAAATGTTGTTATTTAAATTACCTGTAGCGTGAGTTCCCGACTTCTCGTGCATTAAAGGCTGTCAGCTTCGTGAACAAAACTCTAATGATGTTTAGGAAGAATATGAAATTTATCTGAAAAAAGAAATCACACGTGCCTGTTTCTTTTAAAATGACAGCTAAGATGCTGCCGTGAAGTGAAGGAAAATGGAGAACCTGACGAAAAACATCGTCCTTCTTAGCATTTCAGCTGTCGAAAGTGGTTTGTGGTGTGAGCAAGCACATCTTTTTCTGCGGTCAATGTCAAATAAATAAATAAATAAAGCTTAAACTTAAATGAGAGTACAATCCCAATTAATATATATTTGGAAATTATTAATTAGGATCGTTCTCTCACAACTATGAGCAAAGTTAGTGACTTCAACATATTAATAAAAAAAATTTAAAATATCCCTATATTCCAGTTAGCAAACTGAAGACTACTGAAAATAACAGATCAAAAACATATTGATCTTGCTGCAATACATTTTGCGTACGGTTGATTAAATAAGAGTAGGAATGAGGTCAACCTTTTAATCTTTAAGATCTTTACAAAAATCCTGCTAATGCCAACTTGAAACGTAAAACTGGCTAAATGGTGTGTGATCAGATACTGTGTTTTCTTACGTACTCATTTATTCTTAGATTTTTCACCGGTCGTTGGAAACGGATGTCCAATCAGTTTTTCTGTATCGCAAACCCACGATAGAATTATTTGCGCATTTTCTCTTACTTCCGCGCGTTGATATATATATTAAATAGAACTTTGTTACGACTCCAAAGTCTTAAACTAAGTAACAGACAAACAAAAACCATCATACTTTGTAAAATTCAACAAAGAAGTTATTTGAAGAAGGATAAAATAGAAAAATTAAAAAAGGAACTTGCAGTATTGTGAATTAAATCCCAAACAGTCCTAAAATTTTATTAAAAGTCCAAAAGATAGAGTATTCCGAATGAATTCCAGTGGTGTTCAGAATGAAGTCAAGTCATGAATCTGCTAATATACGAATGACAGGGAATGGTGTTGATGTGCTAAGTCTTGATGTGTCACAATGATATAATCCAAAATGTCTTTAAGTAATTCACAGTAATCAGAAATGTAGTGATTTAGTCCGAAAGTATTAACAAACACTTTGTCATTCCAAGGAATAATTTAAATAAATAGATCCTCTCAAATTAAGACTGAACACAACTAAAAACTGATTCCACTTCAGATATTGAGATAGAAATTAATAATTCAAATATAAAAAAACTGAATATAATTAAAAACCTAAGACAGGATGACATTCAAATGTTCATTTCTAGAACAATCCAAGTTGTCAATAAGATCAGGTCTTTTACTTAAATTGTAGTAAAGAAAATGGCAATTATCAGGTGGACCAGGAATTCCCGAGGGGAAAACCGATGAACACAAATCCAAGTAAATATCTTTACCTACAAATAATAATAATCTTGATATATAATCTGCAATCATAGACAAAAATTAGCTTTTGAAATATGTTTTTTTTTTTGGTGTTTTTTTTTAAAAAGATGTTAGTCGGGTAGGTCAAAATTTCTACCCTCGATTATGGACAAAGCCCGATCACACAATACAAATTATATATATACGTAACTTGTATAACCAATTTGTTTTGAGTTTCAGACACATTGAATGATTGTAAATATTTAGACAGTGTGAATGAGACGGGTATGTAAACAACTTCAAAACAGCATTTGTGTTTTGTTCCCAGTAGGTGGAAAGAACGCCTGGATATATTGATACACCATATCAAATGAATACTTTTCGTCGACTCGGTACAAAACACTTGTGTTGCTTTGTGCCAAGGAAGACTGTAACATTTTATGGCTCAGGAAAATGCGCCCTCTTTTGCAACTCGCCAAGAAGATCTGGTATTTTTTTTAAATTTACGACTGTTAAAATTTGAATTTTTAATTTTTAAAAAAATGGCTGATTTGAAGCTTCTTTAACGACGGTTCATTCAAGTAAAATCACTATCTGAAGTGGCAGGAACATTTATCAGAAAAGACGAGTGATGACAGGCAGTGGAGTCATAAAACTCGGTGCACAAAACTCTACACAAAAAATCAGACTCTAAACACCAAAATCAGACTCTAAACACCAACATCAGACTCTAAACACCAAAATCAGACTCTAAACACCAGTCTTAGACTCTATCCTTTGAGTCATCTAACATAGGTGAATAAATACAGCCAATTCAGGCCCGGATCAGGTCAAGCATTGGGAGGGGTTTCCAAAATTTCATAAGAGCCCGGATTTTCCTCGAAATGGCATCAAAGCAAAAGTATGTGTGTCTATTTACTCAAAATGTACTTAATACCCAATAAACGTTGGTTTTTGACCATCAAAAATAAAACGATGGTCAAATTTCAAGTGACAAGTGACTGTATGTTTTTTACGTTGTTTTATTTTTTAGCCCGGTGAGGGGTCAAGAACTCCGGACCCCACCATCCTGCCCTGAAATAATATTAAGCTAGTTCTGAAATTACATGGTAGTTAAAACATCCATGTCATATCACTGAAAATCACAATTTTTAAAAAGTATTAGTTGGATTTCAAAATATTCTGCTCCAGAACTTTCTTGACTACGTAAACAGATCTCGAAAGGACGAGATTTTAAGAGATAGCACCGTGACTGTTCTTCCTCGCTTTTGTTACATTTCCTGCGGATAAATATTAGTACATGCACTAAGCCTTCAATGTCCTTCCGAACACAATCCCCTTGCCCATTATTCTGCGAACAAAAAAAATCAGAAATCTCCAAGATGCATCTTTGAAGACACAGTCTGAATGTTGCGTGTTTGCAAAAGTGCATTAGCCTCTCATCGAATAAAAATCTTATGAATACACTAGAGATCAATCGAAGCACTACTTACTATGACGGATGCACAAAGAGGTCCTTTGATAATCCAGAAGAAATTATGGTTTGGGTGTGTGTTCCAGCATCTGTAATGGTGGATAAGGATCGTAACTATTCCAAATTCTTCGAGACAAAACATAAATAAACATAAAAGGTTCATTTCAACATAAGTTTCAAAAGTGATGAAAAATATCGCGATCTCCTAAGTATTTTATAACTTGATGATGGATCATACGAACATGCTCATCTTCCTCATGTTCTTCGTTTGTTGCTCCTTTTTGTCTATCCGTTCCTCTGTCAGTCTGGCTCTGATCTCAACACTAAAATCCATCCCTTAATTTACTCTGTCTGTCTGTCTCTCCACCGCAGGAAAACAACAACATTGATACCCTGAGTGGAATTGGGGGTCGGGGTGGGAGAAAACTTCCACAGATTGACCTTATTATTTCACATCGGCGGCAAAAGGAGGAAACAAATAATTGAAGTCTCCATTATTTTAACTTTTGCTTTGACTTTTTTATGTTCACGATCAAAACTTAATACAAAATAAAATGACCTACTGAGACTGTAAAATGGATCACTTATAAATGTTTTTCATTCTCTTAAATAAAGACAAGGCGCACAACAGCAGTAGACATGTTTATACAGTATATGTAAGGCGAGCTTTGACTTGTAATAAAAGTTACAAATTTATTTTTAAGCCTGCGTAATATAACACTCAAATTAAGCTAAAGAGATTAAAGGCGAATTAAAAACTTTATATGCAAGTTAAAACGTATATACTAACAAAACGTTCTCCAGTGTCGCTCTAACAACCACCCATGGTCCTACAAACAGCACCGGTGTCCCTGCAAGACATATACAGCAATGAACAAAATTGAATATTTACGAAATGTATCATTCATAGTTATGAAAAATGGAATATTTGCGACACCTATACCCAAGATATGTCATTTGCATTGGACAGAGGAAAAATATACCTGCATGCACTTCAAAATGACAAGCAAAAAATGTTTTATTCAAGCATGCATGATCAATGGGCTTGGTGTACAAAAGACGAAAGTGTCGGAGAAGAACCACCTGTCAAATGTAATCTCTACCCTCTAATTTTCAAGTACATTTTTATAAAAATAAATTACAGTAATTTTAAATATTTTTTTCTTTAAATGTCCGGAATTTTTAAGGTATTTTACGCGTGTGACCCCCATGAGATTCGGCATTTGTGTGTGTTTGGGGAAGGACAGGTACCAGTACGCGTGCTTGTGTTTGTATGTTTGTGTTATTTTCACGTTATTTTAAGAGAACCAGTAACTTGCTGCTGCCCCTTGTGTGTGTGTGTGTGTGTGTGTGTGTGTGTGTGTGTGTGTGTGTGTGTGTGTGTGTACGCGTGTGTGTGTGTACTTACCCCATCCCAACAGGAACAGCCACTTGCTACTAGATTTTTCCGAAAAGACAGCGACAGATATTAACATATGGAGGTAGAGCCCCTCTGCAAAAATCCACATGTAGTTGGCACAGAGGATGTAGTTAAAAACAGAGAAAAATAGTCTGCACTCCCAGTGCTGGAAAAGAAGAACGCATTTGTTGTTGTTTGCCTATAAGAAAGTTAGTTTGGTTGGCGAGTTAAGTCGGTGGGTAGATAGATAAGGAAATAAAAAGGTAAGCAAATATGAGGGTAAGTGAGGAAATAAGTAAGGAGGCAAAGAATTTACATGAGCAAGAAATAAGGCCAGTAGTATTGTAAGTATACATATGAAAGCTAGAAATAAAGTCAGCAGTCTAGTAAGTAGATGCGTAGGAAAGCAAGAAGTAAAGTTAGTAGGCAAGTAAGTAGATACGAAGGAAAGCAAGAAATAAAGTCAGCTGTCTTGTAAATAGATACGTATGAAATCAAGAAATAAAGTCAACTGTCTAGTAAGTAGATACGTATGAAATCAAGAAATAAAGTCAGCAGTCTGGTAAGTCGATACGTAGGAAAGCAAGAAATAAAGTCAGTTGTCTGGTAAGTAGATTCATAGGAAAGCGAGTAAACATTGAGTAATCGGGAGGTACCAGAAAGCATACAAGTGGAGCACTATAATGGACAAACACAAGGAAATAAAGAGAAAAAAAAACAAAGAAGAAGGAATGACTGAAAAGAAGAGAAAGGGAATGACAAAGAGGATAGAAAGAAAGACTAGAAGGCAGGGAACATTCAGAGAGGAAGGGAAAAGAATAAAGCGAAGAAAGGATGACAGTATACTGGAAGCTACGAATGACAGACGGAAAAAGGAAAGATAGATTAAAGACGAAAAAATACTTGAAGTTTAAAGAGAAAAGACAAAAGAGGAAACAAGGAAAAATAGAAGGAAAGACGAACAGATTGGAAGAAGGAAGGAAGTTATAAATGAGGTAAAGAAGAAAATCGTCTTGAAGTTTCAAGAAGACACGTACCAATCCGTTGTCCAGAAAGTCCAGTTTTCCGCAAGGGCCGATCTTGATGTCTGATGGGAAGCCTACCCCGTTCACCAGCACGTTTTCCTTCACGAAAGATATCGTGGCACGGAGAATAAAGGACACAAACAGGTTGATATGGATAAAATTCCGGGGGCAATGCAGCTTTCTGGAAAATGAAGAAAAGGATTACTATGAAGAAAAAAAATCAATATTTCTTTGATAGAAAACATATTTAAGTACAAAATGAACACTACCACATGTTTTTTCGTTTCTTCCATCACAAGAAGAAATATTCTATGTACAGACGACATTGTCCCTTGCCCAAAACTAAGTGCGTTTAAAAACAGTTCGATTTTTCTCAGTGCAATGACTAGTCTAATGCACAATTTTCTTCTTTTGTTTGCTCTAAACTTGGATTTTTTTCAACGGGAGGGAGACATACTTACCGCTAGACTATAAAAACGTCTAACACTAACCTAACTTCAGATTTCTTGGTCTTAATGATATCAGCGTCCCTTGATGATAGTGAAATAATATTTATGTTACCACGAAATACCTTGGTATTTCTGAACATTACACGATACTGCCATTATATTAGGGACCAACAATTTAATATTCTGGGACAGGGGCCAACAATTTCAAATTCTGGGACAGGGGCCAAGGTCCTTCTTGAAATTTTCGTATGTCGATAGCAGGAAAAATATCTTGCCCTGTTTTATAGAAAAATTACAAAATATTATATCCATGATATTATCTGAAAAAATTCTGTCTGTCTGTCTGTCT
>JAECUM010016743.1:0-12399 GCA_016617855.1 Megalonaias nervosa
TATCCTGAACTTGTAATTCAATTCTTCCACGCTCATCAGGTACACGTGCATCGTAAGAATAATATTGATAATCACGCACAGACTCATCCTTGAGAACTGGTGCGTCCATGTCAAATGCGGGATCAGACACGTTTAAACATTCTTATGTTGGTACTGTTCGTTTAATACGGAGAAGTTTGTCTCGGAGATGTTTATCTCGATAAAGTTGACGAAGTTTATCTTGACGAAGTTCTCGAAGACCATTTTGGGAAGAGAGCGCTTCAGAAAGTCCGCTATCAGACTTGCTGCTATATTTTTTTCACGATCTTTGGCGATTTCTGTTAATTTTTGATTAGCGGCTTGATTTATTATTTTACCAGTGTCTGCGGGCATCACTTCAGTGCTGGGTAATTTTTCTGGTTGAGGTTGACTGAAGTAAATATTTTATTGGCAGATTCAGTAACACCTCTGTCACGAATAATTTCAAGGGCTTTCATACCCATTTGTTTCATAGCAGGTAATATTTTTGAGGCAACTGTTCTAAATAAACCCTTAACAACATCACCTAATCCATCCCCGTAATATCTTTCATATCCAGGTAATCTTGAATTTACCACCCTGACCATAGTTGGTCCACGTTGAGCAACATGTATGATCATTTATTATAATAACTATATCTAACTGTTTAAATCAGTGACTTAGTCGGGCGACCTTTAGTCGCTATAATAATCATCGGTAATTTCATTACTGAGTGACCGATACACGTTAATATCCATGATGCCACCGGTAAATCGTTGACAAATTGATGAGATTTCGTTGATAATTTCATGAGAATTATTACCAGCTCGTTTTCCACCAACAAGAATTTCTAATCTATCCACGTCGGCAAGGATGTTGTTAGGACAAGTAACAAGACCACTTCCAGTTGTATTTGTATTAATACCTTTTCCAGTTGCAACTGAAACATCTTGATCTTCTATTTCCTCAATTATTGTTGAATAATTCTTCGTGGTGAATACGATGTCGTAATTCTCCAACATAAATGTTAGGGTTAGGGTTAGGGTTAGGGTTAGGGTTAGGGTTTAGGGTTAGGGTTAGGGTTAGGGTTAGGGTTAGGGTTTAGGGTTAGGGTTAGGGTTAGGGTTAGGGTTTAGAGGGTTAGGGTTAGGGTTAGGTTAGGGTTAGGGTTAGGGTTAGGGTTAGGGTTAGGGGGTTAGGGTTAGGGTTAGGGTTAGGGTTTAGGGTTAGGGTTAGGGTTAGGGTTAGGCAAAACGAAATATTAGGTAGGAATTACCAAGTTTCCTACTAGCATTGGCCTAGGGAGAATTACTTGCGTTCCTTATTTTATTCCTAATAAGTATATCACATAGGTTTTTATTTTTCCGGTATCCTGTCACAAGCTTGTACCGAAAGACACGTGGGTACTTGTCTTGAATTGAAGCGTACCCGTTTCTGATCCATTTAGCCACACGGGCTGCTTTGGGGTTAAAAGTGATGACAAACGGTATGATTTCCTCCGTTTCCTCTTGCAGATTCAGGCCCCAGGGGCTTAGAGTTTTCAATTTTTTAATCCAATAATTTTCTCTTTTAGTTAGATAATCCTTTTTTTCTTCTTTTTCAATTGGAATGATGGCGCAGTCTTTCAAGGAATGGTCAGTACTGTTAAAATGATTTGCCACCGATTTATTTTCTTTGTGATTAATTTCGAATCTATGTCTGGTGAAGCGGTCTCTCAGTGTGAATATAGTCTGCCCATCATTGTTTTCCACACTTTTTGCATGAGATCAGGTAAATAACGTTTCTCGAATTGCAGGACAAATTTTGTTTGATTGCGTAGGTCTGATGTGTGGCATGACTAGAAAAAGTTTTTGATTCTTCCAAAAAAGGGCATGTATTGCAACGTTTACTGCGGCAGGCTTTAGCTGTTCCGAATGTATTTGTGTACGAATAAAATTCCCTTATTGTGCTAATTTTAATTGTTCTCAGAAATCGCTTCGAATAACCCCTTCCCGGAAGTGATCTAAATAGTGTATTTGTCGCTCTTCGAAAATCTTCCTGTCTAGTACAAAGTCTATGAAACCTAATAATTTGGGATTTTAGAATTCCACTGAAAGTGTGTTTTGGATGGAAGGAAGATTTATGTAGTAGTTGGTGCGTGTCCGTGAGTTTAAAAAAGACTTTAGTGTCTAAAAACCCCGTCTTCTCGAAATTGACCCCTTTAAAAACAGTGGTATCTAGAAAATCAATGGAATTTTTCTTTACAGTTGCCTTTAGTCTAATCGAGGGATGGAAATTATTTAAAATCTCGAAAAATCTATCAAACTCTTCCCTTGAAAAAGTCCAAATGAGGAAAATGTCGTCTAGGAATCTAAGGTAGGCCAAAGGGTGAAACTGACATTTCTTAAAAACTTTTTTTTCCCAGTTTGCCATAAAGATATTAGCGTAGCTCGGGGCAAATTTTTTGCCCATAGCTGTCCCTGAAATTTGTACATACCAGTTACCATTGAATTCAAAATCGCTATTTTCTAAACCCAGTTTCAATAACTGCAAAATTTCAAGATCTGGTCTCTTCGGGTCAGGGTTACTCGTAAAGCAATTCCGCACCACCTTCAAGCCCTCCTTGTTGTCAATATTTGTGTACATGCTTTCCACGTCCAGAGTCACGAGGAAGCTGTCTTTTGGAATTTTGATACTTCTAATATTATCTAAAAAATCGTTCGTATCCCTGAGATAAGATGGATGTTTCGTTGCTAACGGCGCTAAAAACCAATCCACATAGTCAGATATTTTATAAGGCTCACTCCCCACATCTGATACTATCGGCCTTCCAGGGAGAATTTGAAACGGGACAAACCACAATTCCGGGTCTTTATGTATTTTTGGTAAAGTGTAAATGTGCCTCGGTCTTGGATTCACTGGCGGTGTTAAGTACATCGCTTGCTTTTTGCTGATAAATCTATCCTTTACCAATCGATGAACCACTTCTGTTATAGTTATACTAGTCTCTGGGAAGATTGGATTGTGTATCTTTCTGTATTGCTTTTGGTTAGCTAATTGTTGTTCAATCTCTCTTATGTAGTCAATCTTATCCATAATCACAGTTGCCGAACTCTTATCTGATTTCCTAATCACAATGGTTTGGTCTTGTTTAATAGTTGTTATCGCATTGACTTTTTCCTTGCTGAGATTCGGTCTTTCTTGTTCAAATCGTAATTTGGAGATTTGTGCCATCACCTTATCGGTTATTTGTCTAATGCTTGAAGGAAATGTTGAGGGTGGCGGACACCAAGTACTTTTATCTACAAAAGGTTCCTTTCTCGTGTTACCCTCCGAACGGAAAAAATTTGTAATCATTAATTTTCTGGTAAATTCTCTAACCGGTTCTTTTAGCGTCGAAACATCCCCATATCTCGGTGCGGGAACAAATTTCAACCCCTTGTTTAGCAGATCATATTCACCCTGCGTAAGTTTCCTTCCGCTAAGGTTAATGACCGTTCTCCCTAGTTGTTGTCTTACATACGTTCGTTTATCGTCTTGTCCTTGGGAAAACCCAGTTTACCCGAGTCTATTTGTTCTAGCCAATCATTCAAAATCCCATTAGCTGAACGAGGAGACCAGTGGATCCCGTCTTGATGAAACGTAACCTCGTTCGCCATCCCTGTATTGAGAACCCTAACTCCATTCATTTGCATTTTTGAGAGACATTCATTTAGTTTTTTAATGTTCCAAGCTTCCTTGGAATTTCTTACCTGAAGATTCTCCGAGATGGGTATTTTGGCCACACAGATTACGGAATTTGGAAACTTTTCCCTTGCAACCTTTAGTAATTGCCGCATTTCCTGACAAGTCTTATTTGTATTCATATTCCCCCTGTTATTAATTCCTACATTTACGATAATTCTTTGAGGTTTTCCTTCGTATCTGTAATTTTGGAGCAGTTGAATTACATGCGAAATGTTTGCCCCCGGGAACGCCTCTACTTGTATCTGTTTATCAGTAACATTGGTTATTCGGGCGAGGTTTGAATCCCCGATCACCAAGGTTGGAAAGGTAATGTTCGGGATTGCCCAATCCGCTTTTTGGCCATTGTGCCTGGTAATATGCCCCGGTTTCTTGGAGCATTTCACCATCGCCGCATAGCTTTGGTTGGGGATCGTGGGTGATCCCGGAGGTGAGTTTCTCGGTGAAAGGGAGCGGCGAACCGGGGAAGGTGACCTTGACCTTAGTCCAGAAATTAAAGACGGGATGGATGGAACAGACATACATTTAAACATGTTTTGCAACGGCTTCACAGAGGGCATAACATTCAAGTTTTTTGCAGGACCTTTAGTTGATGCAGCAAACTTTTCGCCTAGCGACTTCCGTGCCTTGTCTGGTGTGGGACCGCGTTGTCTTTGTCGTTTTGGGGTCTCTGGGGTCCCACTAACGGGAGAGTGTGACATGCGCCGCTTGGAAGGTGTTCTAATCGGCTGTGTGTCATGTGGCTGAATAGGTAGAAAGCGATTGCTGAGCGTAATCGCCACTACCGTAGGTTCCAATGGATGCTTTCTCGGGCTGGGTCTTTTGGGGCTTTTGTAAGTCCAGCCTGGTTCATTTGTCCGATTGGTAGGTGCCTGGGGAATTGATGTCGAGTTTGAAGTCGAAGGTTTTTTATTAATTTGTTGTTTAGCATTCCCCGACGAAAGTGTCTTCACGATTGATTGGAATTCCTGGATAGTTTCCAGTTTAAGTTTTCTCCTCAAATTCTTTTTCGCCCAGTCAAGTGCCTGGTGCGACAGAGTCTTAATCGTCCAGTCGGCAAAGCTGTAGCCAACAATCCTCCCCATTACTTCCGAAATTCGTTCTCGATAATGTTCCGACAAAGTCTGAGCGACTTTGGTTGCCCATGTTCTATTTAAGTTTTGCAATTTAGGGACGATTCTGGGGTTCGATTGGGCCGGTTTAAGAAACCTGTCCATATAGGAAACCTGTCTTTCAAATCCTTTGGTCCTGTGTTCGCCCTTTGCTTGCTGTCTTAAAACGTTCAAATGATGTAGAGCCTGAATAATTTGATAAAATAACTTTATAAATTCAACATTCGGATTTCTAGGCCTCCGAAAGTTGTTTCCCTTACGACCTCGGCCCTGACCGTTTGCCATTGTCGTGAAGATTGCTCGCTCCTTTGTACTGAAATGAAATATTCCAAGAATTTTACTTTACCTGTAAAATTTATTAAATAAAAATGTTGCAGATTTAGCAAATATCGTGATAAAGAAACAATGTGAAAATATCAAAAGTGTGCGAACATATGAAAAAGGTGTGAAAATATGAAAAGGAAAAACAAATATGAAAAGGAAAAACAAATAATTGCAATACTTATCTTTTTCTTCGTGATGTGATCCTCCCTTCAATCCACGTGGGGGGGGGATGTTTGAACGAGTCCTTGTGAATGCTAAATCCTTGAGGGAATCACTGAGGATAGTCGAGTTTAAAAAAAAAAAAAAAGTGTATCCTTTATCACTAATCCTCACCACATGGGGTCCTCTCACATGAAAAAAGTATCCTCCGTCGCTTTAGGTCCTCCTTCTTTTTCCTTGAATATAACAATGACAACAAATCTTCGAATTTTTACCATTAATCCTGGCCCAATGGGGTCCTTTCACATAACAAAATCTCTGTCGCTTTAGGACCTCCTTCTTTTCCTTGAATATAACACTCACCCTAATCCTTCGAATTTAGAGTTTGTCACACTAATTCCCCACTAATCCGTGTGTCTCCACTTAACGCCTGAAAACTAGGAATAAACTAAGCAAATACATTAATTAACATAAAACTGTTTTTTTTGGAGGGTTATAAATATTTTTTATATCTTTTTTTGGTTTTTCTTTTTGTAACACCAACACCAACAATAAATAAATAATACTTATTCAACTTATCGATATACACCACAAATGTAATAACGCTACCATCCGCTAGTCACGAGGCCTTTCGGCGTATTGCCTTCGTCAGGTGACAACTGCAAGTCTGAGGGGCTGTGTGTGCCGTTGGGGTATTTATATGATAAGCTATTCCCTCCACCCCCCACCACAACCATTTTTGTCTTTACCATTTAACCTATTTAGGCCGGCTTCCTACTCATCGCTGGTATGAGAAGAAGCGTGCCGACCGTGCTTTTCAATCAATTAATCAGCGCATGCTTTGTAGTCACGCGTGACAAAAGCGATTAGCGTGCCCATAGCCTGCTCATAATCGGTAGTGTAGTGGTTTGTTAGGAAAAATATGTTTAGTCTTTTTACTCATCAAATGAAGCCATATTGTTGGCAGTAATAATTCCTTTATTCCTAAGAAAACATTGCCAAAAGATGTTTGCTCCTGATGAGTTAGTTATTCTAAGTTGCGTTAATTAAAAACATATGTCAATTTTTGGAGGGTCTAAACCTGGTTGCCTCTAAACTTACTACTCAAAAAAAGGGGGGGGGCTGGATTGATCGAGTTCCTACTCGTGTTAATCAGTTTCGGTCTACTTATAGATCAGAATCAAATTAATAATAATAATAATAATAATAATAATAATAATAATAATAATTATAGTAAAGTTCCTGTGGAACAAAAAGGAGGGAAATGCACTATCTTCAAATTATATTAATATCTTTTAAGCAATCCATTACCCTATATGTTTTACATCACACCGCCCCTGGATGGTAGCCAATAATACTATAACATATTATATGCGGATATTGTGTTTTACTAGAGAGAGTGGTCATAACCTTACATCCAACTCTAGGAGACTGCAATCAATCCAAAGTAGACCATAACTCGGAACGTGTTTTCTATCAAGTTGGATTTAACATAGGTGTAAGCATTTCAATTGTGAGATGGCTAGATCTCCAATTCGGAATAAAGGTTAGAACGCAAAACCCTGGCACTAGCAAGGTTAGGCAAAACGAAATATTAGGTAGGAATTACTAAGTTTCCTACGAGCATTGGCCTAGGGAGAATTACTTGCGTTCCTTATTTTATTCCTAATAAGTATATCACATAGGTTTTTATTTCTCCGGTATCCTGTCACAAGCTTGTACCGAAAGACACGTGGGTACTTGTCTTGAATTGAAGCGTACCCGTTTCTGATCCATTTAGCCACACGGGCTGCTTTGGAGTTAAAAGTGATGACAAACGGTATGATTTCCTCCGTTTCCTCTTGCAGATTCAGGCCCCAGGGGCTTAGAGTTTTCAATTTTTTAATCCAATAATTTTCTCTTTTAGTTAGATAATCCTTTTTGCCCACCGATTCAATTGGAATGATGGCGCAGTCTTTCAAGGAATGGTCAGTACTGTTAAAATGATTTGCCACCGATTTATTTTCTTTGTGATTAATGTCGAATCTATGTCTGGTGAAGCGGTCTCTCAGTGTGAGAGTAGTCTGCCCAACATATTGTTTTCCACACTTTTTGCATGAAATCAGGTAAATAACGTTTCTCGAATTGCAGGACAAATTTTGTTTGATTGCGTAGGTCTGATGAGTGGCATGACTAGAAAAAGTTTGGGTTAGGGTTAGGGTTAGGGTATAGGGTTAGGGTTTAGGGTTAGGGTTAGGGTTAGGGTTAGGGTTTAGGGTTAGGGTTAGGGTTAGGGTTAGGGTTAGGGTTAGGGTTAGGCAAAACGAAATATTAGGTAGGAATTACTAAGTTTCCTACGAGCATTGGCCTAGGGAGAATTACTTGCGTTCCTTATTTTATTCCTAATAAGTATATCACATAGGTTTTTATTTTTCCGGTATCCTGTCACAAGCTTGTACCGAAAGACACGTGGGTACTTGTCTTGAATTGAAGCGTACCCGTTTCTGATCCATTTAGCCACACGGGCTGCTTTGGAGTTAAAAGTGATGACAAACGGTATGATTTCCTCCGTTTCCTCTTGCAGATTCAGGCCCCAGGGGCTTAGAGTTTTCAATTTTTTAATCCAATAATTTTCTCTTTTAGTTAGATAATCCTTTTTGCCCACCGATTCAATTGGAATGATGGCGCAGTCTTTCAAGGAATGGTCAGTACTGTTAAAATGATTTGCCACCGATTTATTTTCTTTGTGATTAATGTCGAATCTATGTCTGGTGAAGCGGTCTCTCAGTGTGAGAGTAGTCTGCCCAACATATTGTTTTCCACACTTTTTGTATGAGATCAGGTAAATAACGTTTCTCGAATTGCAGGACAAATTTTGTTTGATTGCGTAGGTCTGATGAGTGGCATGACTAGAAAAAGTTTTTGATTCTTCCAAAAAAGGGCACGTATTGCAACGTTTGCTGCGGCATGATTTAGCTGTTCCGAATGTATGTGTGTACGAATGACATTCCCTTATAGTGCTAGTTTTAATTGTTCTGAGAAATCGATTGGAATAACCCCTTCCCCGAAGTGATCTAAATAGTGTATTTGTCGCTCTTTGAAAATCTTCCTGTCTAGTACAAAGTCTATGAAACCTAATAATTTGGGATTTTAGAATTCCACTGAAAGTGTGTTTTGGATGGAAGGAAGATTTATGTAGTAGTTGGTGCGTGTCCGTGGGTTTCAAAAAGACTTTAGTGTCTAAAAACCCCGTCTTCTCGAAATTGACCCCTTTAAAAACAGTGGTATCTAGAAAATCAATGGAATTTTCCTTTACAGTTGCCTTTAGTCTAATCGAGGGATGGCAATTAGTTAAAATCTCGAAAAATCTATCAAACTCTTCCCTTGAAAAAGTCCAAATGAGGAAAATGTCGTCTAGGAATCTAAAGTAGGCCAAAGGGTGAAACTGACATTTCTTAAAACTTTTTTTTCCCAGTTTGCCATAAAGATATTAGCGTAGCTCGGGGCAAATTTTTTGCCCATAGCTGTCCCTGAAATTTGTAAATACCAGTTACCATTGAATTCAAAATCGTTATTTTCTAAACCCAGTTTCAATAACTGCAAAATTTCAAGATCTGGCCTCTTCGGGTCAGGGTTACTCGTAAAGCATTTCTGCACCGCCTTCAAGCCCTCCTTGTTGTCAATATTTGTGTACATGCTTTCCACGTCCAGAGTAACGAGGAAGCTGTCTTTTGGAATTTTGATACTTCTAATCTTATCTAAAAAATCGTTCGTATCCCTGAGATAAGATGGATGTTTCGTTGCTAACGGCGCTAAAAACCAATCCGCATAGTCGGATATTTTATAAGACTCACTCCCCACATCTGATACTATCGGCCTTCCAGGGGGAATTTGAAACGGGACAAACCACAATTCCGGGTCTTTATGTATTTTTGGTAAAGTGTAAATGTGCCTCGGTCTTGGATTCACTGGCGGTGTTAAGTACATCGCTTGCTTTTTGCTGATAAATCTATCCTTTACCAATCGATGAATCACTTCTGTTATAGTTATACTAGTCTGTGGGAAGATTGGATTGTCTATCTTTCTGTAATGCTTTTGGTTAGCTAATTGTTGTTCAATCTCTCTTATGTAGTCAACCTTATCCATAATCACAGTTGCCGAACTCTTATCTGATTTCCTAATCACAATGGTTTGGTCTTGTTTAATAGTTGTTATCGCATTGACTTCTTCCTTGCTTAGATTCGGTCTTTCTTGTTCAAATCGTAATTTGGAGATTTGTGCCATCACCTTATCGGTTATTTGTCTAATGCTTGAAGGAAATGTTGAGGGTGGCGGACACCAAGTACTTTTATCTACAAAAGATTCCTTTCTCGTGTTACCCTCCGAACGGAAAAAGTTTGTAATCATTAATTTTCTGGTAAATTCTCTAACCGGTTCTTTTAGCGTCGAAACATCCACATATCTCGGTGCAGGAACAAATTTCAACCCCTTGTTTAGCAGATCATATTCACCCTGCGTAAGTTTCCTACCGCTAAGGTTAATGACCGTTCTCCCTAGTTCTTGTCTTACATACGTTCGTTTATCGTCTTGTCCTTGGGAAAACCCAGTTTACCCGAGTCTATTTGTTCTAGCCAATCCTTCAAAATCCCATTGGCTGAACGAGGAGACCAGTGGATCCCGTCTTGATGAAACGTAACCTCGTTCGCCATCCCTGTATTGAGAACCCTAACTCCATTCATTTGCATTTTTGAGAGACATTCATTTAGTTTTTTTAATGTTCCAAGCTTCCTTGGAATTTCTTACCTGAAGATTCTCCGAGATGGGTATTTTGGCCACACAGATTACGGAATTTGGAAACTTTTCCCTTGCAACCTTTAGTAATTGCCGCATTTCCTGACAGGTCTTGTTTGTATTCATATTCCCCCTGTTATTAATTCCTACATTTACGATAATTCTTTGAGGTTTTCCTTCGTATCTGTAATTTTGGAGCAGTTGAATTACATGCGAAATGTTTGCCCCCAGGAACGCCTCTACTTGTATCTGTTTATCAGTAACATTGGTTATTCGGGCGAGGTTTGAATCCCCGATCACCAAGGTTGGAAAGGTAATGTTCGGGATTGCCCAATCCGCTTTTTTGGCCATTGTGCCTGGTAATATGCCCCGGTTTCTTGGAGCATTTCACCATCGCCGCATAGCTTTGGTTGGGGATCGTGGGTGATCCCGGAGGTGAGTTTCTCGGTGAAAGGGGGCGGCGAACCGGGGAAGGTGACCTTGACCTTAGTCCAGAAATTAAAGACGGGATGGATGGAACAGACGTACATTTAAACATGTTTTGCAACGGCTTCACAGAGGGCATAACATTCAAGTTTTTTGCAGGACCTTTAGTTGATGCAGCAAACTTTTCGCCTAGCGACTTCCGTGCCTTGTCTGGTGTGGGACCGCGTTGGCTTTGTCGTTTTGGGGTCTCTGGGGTCCCACTAACGGGAGAGTGTGACATGCGCCGCTTGGAAGGTGTTCTAATCGGCTGTGTGTCATGTGGCTGAATAGGCAGAAAGCGATTGCTGAGCGTAATCGCCACTACCGTAGGTTCCAATGGATGCTTTCTCGGGCTGGGTCTTTTGGGGCTTTTGTAAGTCCAGCCTGGTTCATTTGTGCGATTGGTAGGTGCCTGGGGAATTGATGTCGAGTTTGAAGTCGAAGGTTTTTTATTAATTTGTTGTTTAGCATTCCCCGACGAAAGTGTCTTCACGATTGGTTGGAATTCCTGGATAGTTTCCAGTTTAAGTTTTCTCCTCAAATTCTTTTTCGCCCAGTCAAGTGCCTGGTGCGACAGAGTCTTAATCGTCCAGTCGGCAAAGCTGTAGCCAACAATCCTCCCCATTACTTCCGAAATTCGTTCTCGATAATGTTCCGACAAAGTCTGAGCGACTTTGTTTGCCCATGTTCTATTTAAGTTTTGCAATTTAGAGACGATTCTGGGGTTCGATTGGGCCGGTTTAAGAAACCTGTCCATATAGGAAACCTGTCTTTCAAATCCTTTGGTCCTGTGTTCGCCCTTTGCTTGCTGTCTTAAAACGTTCAAATGATGTAGAGCCTGAATAATTTGATAAAATAACTTTATAAATTCAACATTCGGATTTCTAGGCCTCCGAGAGTTGTTTCCCTTACGACCTCGGCCCTGACCGTTTGCCATTGTCGTGAAAATTGCTCGCTCCTTTGTACTGAAATGAAATATTCCAAGAATTTTACTTTACCTGTAAAATTTATTAAATAAAAATGTTGCAGATTTAGCAAATATCGTGATAAAGAAACAATGTGAAAATATCAAAAGTGTGCGAACATATGAAAAAAGGTGTGAAAATATGAAACGGAAAAACAAATATGAAAAGGAAAAACAAATATGAAAAGGAAAAACAAATAATTGCAATACTTATCTTTTTCTTCGTGATGTGATCCTCCCTTCAATCCACGTGGGGGGGGGGATGTTTGAACGAGTCCTTGTGAATGCTAAATCCTTGAGAGAATCACTGAGGATAGTCGAGTTTTCACTAATTCAAAAAGTGTATCCTTTATCACTAATCCTCACCACATGGGGTCCTCTCACATGAAAAAAGTATCCTCCGTCGCTTTAGGTCCTCCTTCTTTTTCTTTGAATATAACAATGACAACAAATCTTCGAATTTTTACCATTAATCCTGGCCCAATGGGGTCCTTTCACATAACAAAATCTCTGTCGCTTTAGGACCTCCTTCTTTTCCTTGAATATAACACTCACCCTAATCCTTCGAATTTAGAGTTTGTCACACTAATTCCCCACTAATCCGTGTGTCTCCACTTAACGCCTGAAAACTAGGAATAAACGAAGCAAATACATTAATTAACATAAAACTGTTTTTTTTGGAGGGTTATAAATATTTTTTATATCTTTTTTTGGTTTTTCTTTTTGTAACACCAACACCAACAATAAATAAATAATACTTATTCAACTTATCGATATACACCACAAATGTAATAACGCTACCATCCGCTAGTCACGAGGCCTTTCGGCGTATTGCCTTCGTCAGGTGACAACTGCAAGTCTGAGGGGCTGTGTGTGCCGTTGGGG
>JAECUM010016745.1:0-50615 GCA_016617855.1 Megalonaias nervosa
ATATATATATATATATATATACAATGACAGTATATATGCACACACACACACAAGTGAATGATAGCAAATTATGTCAGTTTATGTCAGTAATATTAGTACAGGGTAACAATTTTAGGCTTATAAAAATGTTCCTTCAAAGAGCAAATCATTACTTCAGTTACGAAACACATCAATCACTGCATTGTTCCATACCAATATACCACACACGACGTGAATGCCACATAAATAAATTGTACCGTATACTATACATGTGGTCGTCCTAAGCTAAGGAATGTAATTCATCTTTTATTAACCCCAGTGGAAACGTAAACGGGAGTTTAAATAAACAACAAATAACAACAGCAAAAACAGTTGTGTGATCTAAATAGGCTAAAGCTATCTCATGAATTGCTGCAAACGTTACGTTCGTACTATCACGAGTGACAGCCATTGAAAATTCAAGATCATCCTTTCTAGAGTGACAGCCATTGAAAATTCTGAATCGTCCTTTCAAGAGTGACAGCACACTGAAAATTCTGGAACGTCCTTTCAAGAGTGATAGCCATTGAAAATTCTGGTTCGTCCTTTCAAGAATGACAGCACAGTGAAAATTCTGGATCGTCATTTCAAGAGTCGTAGCCATTAAAAATTCTGGATCATCATTTCAAGAGTGACAGCCATTGAAATTCTGGTTTGTCCTTACATTCAAGAGTGACAGCCATTGGAAATTCTGGTTCGTCCTTTGAGTGACAGCACGCTGAAAATTCTGGATCATCATTTCAAGAGTGATAGTCATTGAAAATTCTGGATCGTCCTTTCTAGAGTGATAGCCATTGAAAATTCTGGCTCGTCCTTTCAAGAGTGACTGCCTATGAAAATTCTGGCTCGTCCTTTCAAGAGTAATAGCCATTGAAAATTCTGGCTCGTCCTTTTAAGAGTGACAGCTCACAGAAAATTCTGGTTCTTCATGTCAAGCGGGACACTTTTTCTCCAACTAAATTCAACTAACCCTGCACCCTTGCAATTTAGTTATTAGATTTAAAACACAGTATTCATCTGGTATTGTTATTGATTCTCACTCTCTATAAAGGTCATCAAGTTTTGTACTCTTTTATGAAAGTCTGAATAATTATCTAAGTAGAATGTAGCTGTATATGCCGCTCTTAGAAGAGGGAATAAAGATCAAGAAAAAAGTTATAATTGTTATGTGTTGCGCAATGATTGCCTCGGACCACATTCTTTTGTTTTTCCAAATACATGTACTGCGCATTAAGACGAATATGCTACTGAGGGTAATGATGTGACCTGTCGACCTTAAGTACACAAGCTCTACGCAAGAGAAAATAGAAACATAAAATCATATTATCAATTTAATCGATGGATGTCATATGACATTGACAATAAATAATTAATATCTTTTATACAGTTAAGTTTTAACTTTCATCAGATCTTATTTGAAAAATGTTCAATAGTAAGCAACGGTACTATATTGTGCAATACAATATGTCTACAGGGTATAGTTCTAACGAAGTGTGTAGTGAGATCAAGAAATGTCTAATTCATGACTTTCTTGGAAATGTGTATTTTCTGTCCTGGAAATATGGCAAGTGTTGCTATCACTAGTGCAATGATACGCTACATGGAAATCTTTTGGTTGAATGACATGTGGACTGATGAATGAACCACGTTGGATGGTAAGCACATGATCTTACATATGCAATCGCATTATTATATTTGATTCGACTGGGGCGGATTGTAGGTGTTCGACAACGTCAGAAGAAACTAGTTTGACATAACACTGGTAGAGGATAATCATTGCACTGACTTGTTTTATGACGTTATTCCATACGTGACTTCAGTATTCTGCTATAAAGTTTTATATGTGTGTCCATCCACTACATTAAACTGAATTTGTCAGCATAAACCAAATTGTATACCCTCTTCGTAAATATGTAAAGAAATCCCGTTGATATATTGTCAATTTAATGTCTTAACTACACCAAGCTGGGACTATTTGATTTAAAACTTAACACTTTAACCTCGGAACTATTAATAAACAATATTGTCTATTGATGTGGAATAAGCATATTCTTCCCTCCAGCTTAATGTGTGGGCAAGAATTCGGCAAAATTTATTTTTTGCCGACGAATTATGACGCCTCAAGCCCTGTTTCTTTATCCCACATCAATACATACGATATAATATATTAATCATGCAAGAAGTACAAAAATATCTTTGATTTTACTCACCTATTATGTCTTTTTCGTTTTCAGCAACTTTGCATTATGTAAGTTTTCTCTTCCACCAAATGAAATAAGACAATTATTGTGCCCTATATACCATCAAAAACAGAAACAACAAAGAAAAAGGCCACAAACGGGGATTAATTTTTCTTTATCTTCACAAAAAAAAAGAAAAGATTTTGACACGTCAGGAACAAATGTTTGATAGAATTGATAGATCATCGACACACAGGAAGTAACCGATACAAAAATATAAATTAGAAGCACGTGATTGCTTGTCATCTCAGGATAATGGCCGCTTATTCATGTGTTCATTATGCAACCTCTCGAGAAGTAGCTAGATAAATGGACACGGAATGTTTAGACAAACATGTAGGCTTTTCACACACATTTTCCTGCATCACTGATTTGGTTGCTGGGCTTAGTGAGTTGGAATCAGGAGAATGTCTGCAAATTCATAAAAAGGACCATGAAAAATGTGTAGAACCTAATGTCGAATCTATTATAACTGTTTGAATCACTATTACTGTACGTTCTAGTCTCTTCATCTCTATCATCTGCGAAAGGTCTGTCCTCGCCTTGTTGATGTGTATAAGTCTGTTAATTAAAGGAAAATAATAATAATAATAATAATAATAATAATAATAATAATAATAATAATAATGATAATAATAATAATAACAGCAAAAATGAAAAGAAAGAGAAATGAAAAGGAAACTACAAACAAATGTAAATAAAATCAGTAAACCACTTAAATGGTGATTAGGATTAAATGATCATGGTTGGGTATTTATCGATGTGTGTATTTTACCTAACTGCTCACAAAGTGAATAAAGTTCGAACCATAATCATTTAATCCTTATAATTCCAATTTACACCCCTCCTGACATCAGATCAGCAGATTTCATCAACAAAACACTCACTTTTATGTAGATCGAAGGTTTCTTTCATTATCCTCTTAAATAAGACAGAATACATAGCCCGATCTTCGCTAGCCAGGAGTCGTCGATTCTATACACAGTAATGTAGGATAGTGTGTCCTAGCGGGTCATGCCAGTGATATATTGTCATAATAATTATCTTAATATATTAAAAATGATTGATGCTGTTTAAACCAGTCTATTCCTTTTCTTTTACAAGAATTACGCTTGCGAAAGTCATGTGTTGTCATAGCAACCGTTGTTACTTTCACAGCATTTCGATCTTTCAAAATCAAAATCGTGTCCATTTTTAGTGAGATCCCTTGCTTGAACTATGACCATGACCTTTAATAACAGCTGCGGGAACATGTTGTCGAGACGACAAGCAATAATTTCCGATGATTGGCTTCTAAACGCTGTCATATGCCTTCTTCGGCAAAAGGGGTGAGTGTCGGAGTGCAGGAAAGTATGTGCAATTACATTGTTTTAACTTCTAATGGTCGATTTAAACCTGGGGTTTGATCTGAAATTATAGGAGTGGGTGGGTGGGGGCTTGTTTTTGTTATTATTAGTGTGTAGGGCGTTAATATAGATAAAACTTCACATCCAGTGACCTGGAAACAGGGAACCAAAAGTAGTCCGCAGAATTTATCAATGTGTAAAAAGTTCCAGATCAGTATCAAGCAGTACGTTTGAAATTAAATAACCCCATATTTGTTATCTAGTACCTATGAACTGAAATAATCCCGTATGTGTTATCTAAAACGTTTTAACTGAAATAATCCCTTATCAATCTTCGAAGAAAATACCACAAGTATTAATAAAAACGTATTTTTTCTCAAGCGATTCTTATTGCTCAAACGTTTCTTTATAAAGAAATCATTTCAAGCTGAACATGTCTTTACTCAAACAGAAGATACTCCAACATGTCCTTATACAAATAGGAGATTTACAAACATGTCTTTATACAAACAGGAGATATACAAACGCTTTTCATTGGCTTAATTATACATGAATTTGCAAATGTCCTCATAATGTCATGTAGGTTGATGTTTGAAATAAAGTTACACCCTTTAAGAATTTTTTTCTCTTCCCTTACTGTTAAAAATATACAAAATACAGCAAGTATGAAAGTCGCTGAACTTTCTCTTTTAAATGATAAAATTAAATATCTTAAAAATTTTGTAAACATTTACAATTTAACATAATAATCCAATTTTGGCTTGATATTTCCTTTAATTGTAATAGGCCTAAACTTGCAAGTACTTTAACCTGGCAAACAGCACGTGGCTGTATTTAGCACGTGTTTCTGGTTTGGTTTTATGGGTTAAAAGCCATTTTCAGCATATGATAGGCTACACAAGGCGGCCAGTATATTTAGTGATGGAAGAACTACGGAAAACCCCGGGAAGACCCACCGACGTACTGGCTACTGGCAACAGGCTAGCAACGATAATTCAAGGACAACTCTCACTGAAGCTTGGCTATTAACGGTACAGGTGAAAGCGTATATAGGTATGTGAGCATTTCGATTGTGTTCATTTTACACTGCAATTTAATGAAACTCTTTTAAAGATAAAGGAGCCTACACCCAGTAAAAGAGCAATTAAAATGTGTGGCCTCATTATGAAACTCTTCCACCTTTATAAATATAAGCGTCTCACTTTAGCATTTCACCTTTAAAATCTAAACGTCTCAGTTTGACATTTCACCTTTATAAATATAAGCGTCTCAGCTTAGCGTTTCACCTTTATAAATATACACGTCTCATTTTGGAATTTCACCTTTATTAATATAAACGTCTCAGTTTGGCATTTTACTTTTATAAATATACACTTCTCTTTTTGGGAATTTATCTTTATAAATACAAGCTTCTCAGTTTGGCATTTCAAACAAAATGCCAGTTGTAAAGCACATCTTAGTGCAACAAAAATGAAAACAATTATTCTTCACTTAAGACCGCAACCTACCAATGACCAGAAAGACTACATTGACGTGGTTGTCTCATATATCCAAATAATGTTTGTTTAATAATTTGTGATATCTGAATTAGAGATTTCTTCTAAACAAGGAAATGATTTTTCATCAAAATTAAAGAGAAGTTGCTCTGTATACTTTTTATACTCTCAATACAGACTTCGGAATGTTCAAGAAATATATTCTTTTCTTTACTTCATTTATACGTACTGTCCCTATTTATTCTTATTCCCAAAATTATTCAATGACTTATGTGATGACTGAATTTGTTGTCTCTTCGGATCAGCACATTGTGTTTACATTTAACGTAAAGTTGTTAAGTACACGTCATGTTTTTTTTTTTGTTTTTTTTTCATGCTCTCAATATAGACTTTGAAATTTTTCAAAAATAGTTTTGTGTAAGTTTACAACGTTTTTACATATTGTCAGCCATTTATTCGTAGTCTCAAAAGAATATTATATATTAGAAAATACATTCCAGTCAAAGCAGATAGAAAAGAAAGTTTCTTGAAAATTTGTGAATAGTAGGAACCAATACTTCCTTCACTGTATAGTAAAATTTTTGTATTATACTCTCTTTACAAAAATTTACAGATGTGTATAGACTGAAACACAACCACTGACTCTCTCTCTCTCTCTCTTATTTTCACAACATTGAATTACATATTATATTAAGAATCTATTTTGATGATATTTATATGTAATAGTATGTAATAATTGTAAAGGAGAAGACTTAAATGCTGTGATAACACATGGTCCGATCCATTACTAATCCGTACAAGAAATGATAAAAATATTTGAATAAAGGGGAAAATTTACTCGTAGTCAATACCTTTCTTAAAAATACACGAGAAAGTAATAAATCATTTGCACTGGTGCTCGGATGAGACATCGTTACTTATTTGGGAGTAGTATTTATTTAAAACCATTCATGTTTAAGTCATATTTTTGCACATAGTCACAAACAAAACATCTGATCATCTCTAGACATTATTTGTTTAATATGATATATAGCATGTCTTCTGAATAGTTCACACTGCGAAACAAAACTGTATTTTATTATTGATTCTAAACATCTTACAAATGGTGACAAGGTAGATATTTTGTACCGGACTTCGAAGGAACTGTCCTCCAATTAGTGTTTAAAACCAAAATGTTTCATTATTACATTGTAGCTGTAACATCACACTGGATGTATTCTGCCTTACGCTGAAGAGAAAAATTTATTGTGGCTGATTCAATGGCTGGTTGGTCTAATATCGTTTCAATATTGCTTCAGGGAACAAGACTACATCAGGGTACAATACTGAATCGGTTTGTGTTTACCTTGTATATCCAGAACATAATGGTTGGAATCGATTCAGGAATCAGTCTACTTTGCTTATGATTATTTGTGTTATAGGCCAGTTCGAACTAAAGAGGACACTAAAATCGTACAAAATAACGAGAATAAATTAGAGCAATCGCCTTAAAAATGGGGTATACTCTCCAGCCAAAAATGAAATGTCATATAATGAAAATGTAGCGGGGATGGAGGGAACTTCTGCTCAAAATCACAATCAAATCTAATATTTAAATATCTTAATTAATACTGATATGCGACAGACCATACTGTTATGTATATTTAATTTAATTGTTTGTTTGTTAGTTTTAAATTTTTTTTATTCCATTACATGCTATTGTAATGTAACATTGTTTACTGGACTTGACTTTGTCCTGAATTGAGATCAGTTCTGTTTGAACTGATTGACTTTTTAAAAATTTTTCAAAATTTATTTCATTGATGTAAACAACTAATAATAGCTTCATTATTCTCTATGGGTATGAGCTCACTGACCAAATTATTCAGGTAAATATCTTGATTTGGGTCAGGGTTTTGGGGTTTCCAAAGTGAATTTTATAGGGTATTATGTTTTAAATAAACAAGGCTCATTAAATCATGCTAGAAAGTTATTTTTCATTAGGTAATGGTTGTTTTTAGAAAATGCTAATTTGTGACCTGAGGTCAAACAGAGAACTATATTATCTTGTGACTGTCAGAATTTTACCAGATGTGTTTTAACATCTAGCACTTTAAGTTGTGTTATGTTGTGACCAGTTTGGGCTGAATTTCATTTTCTTCAAATTATTGATTTCAAGTGATCATTTTCTCTGGAAATACAAAAGTGCTCTGACAAAATTCTTGGATCAAGACATTCATTGGAATTTATACTGAATTCAAACGTGGAATAATATTTCTGTGATTCAACAAGAGACTGTTGACACATCAGTACGACACAAGCCATAACAGACACGTCATCGCCTTCAGTTTTAAATCTCTTCGGGACTTGAACTGAGTTTTGTTCAGGACTTTTTATTACTAGGACTTGTGTCTTTAATTCCTGAATTATTTTGGATTTAATTCGCAATACCGTAAGTTCTTTTTCTTATTTTTCACTTTGTATTCTAGGGAAATAAATTATTTGTTAAATTTTACAAAGCTTGTTGTCTTCACTTTTTTCTGATACTTATTTTAAGAGCATATACTCGTAACAATACAAACTGCAAACTATGCACAATTGTAAAATGTACTTTATGTATGTTAAGATGAAACTTAATATATTGTCCGCACACTGTTCAATAACTAGTTTTCAGGGGAATAGTAAAACCAATCTTGGAATATGCGTGTACAGTTTGAGACCCTCAATGACTGTCAGATTTGTCGCTATGGTAATAACCTTAATTTTACCTCGATAAGTTTGGAGTTACACCTCAAGGAGATTATCGCTACGCGCAATCTGAACCAAACTCTTTGTTAAGACATCAAGTATCATACCCTTAAGAAACGTCTTGGAGGCACAGTTAATGATCTGGTTTTGTTCTTAATATTCATCCTCATCGGTTGGATGACTTGATCTCTCTCCTCAATGTCAAGAAAAAGGTGTAGCCTTAAACATATTAAAATCAGGATCAAGGACAACGCCACGGAAACAACTGTACCTCCAAAGAAAGTGGCCAACAATATCAAATTCCATCCAATAACGATGATAAAAATTAAAAGTCAACTTTTTTCTTCAAAATTGGCATCTCGAAGCTACACAACAACTTAAAGGTCATTGGCCACCTATATTGTACAAAAGTGCGATATTATTATAGTCATAAACAAAACTCATTTGTTATGTATGCACACCATAAAATTTTTTAATTAGATCCGCCTTTTTTAATGAAAAAATTCTTCGGCAATCTCCGTAAACAATCGGTAGTTTCCGCGTGCCAAAAACCGATATGACGTATATTTATCCCTTCTATTCAACCTAGCCATTCAAGTGTTTAATTTCCCCACGTAAATGTCTATGTGATATATCTTACGATCATGCTTTTGTATAGCAAATATGGTGCACTGTGTTGCATATGGATGCAACCAAAAGAGGGATGATGGGGAGAAGAGATCTTTCTTTTTCCGAAAGACCCTGTTTACCAGAAGAAAAAAAAAAGTGGATTCAACCGTGGGATCGAATATGGTGTTGGATGGGAAAGTTGTCTACTTTATGCCGGATTATAGTCAATTTGGCCCAAAGACAATCGGCCCAACTCGAAATGACAATTCGGCCCACCTTAACAATAGTTTGAACAAGTCTTTTTCTTCAAACAACAAGTAGATACTATGTAAAATAGGTTTTAGGAATAGATTTTAGGAAAAAAATAAATAAATTTAAACAAACTATCTTGATATTCTTTCAAAGAAAATAATCATACTTCGTAACGTACATATATATCAGAGAAAACACAAACTGTTATATTTTGCTCGTTCTAATTAAAATATTTATATACATTTTTATGCTAAAAAAATACATGCATCTGCACAACGATGTTCTCGATTTGTCTTCCGGTCAAATTATCAATATTGATTTATAAAACAATAACACTTAACAGATAATATTCTTCAGAATACGTGTGCATTTTTCTAAGGGTAGTGTACATGAGATATTATAATAAATATATTTAATTTTAGGCTTCATGTTGTAACACTGCTGCATATAATACACACTCGATTACACATGAAGGAGAGAGAGAGAGAGAGAATAATGTTGAGCATCTTGTTAGTGTTTAGTTGCTGCAATATGAAGCTCTTACCAGTTAATTTTATTGTTTGTTTTTATTTTTTAAGTTGTATTAGTGTTTGCGCGCGTAAATTAAAAATTAAAAGCTTCTCATTACTAGTCAATATCGTCAATCATATTTGCTCCATTATTCCATACAAATAAGAAAGGAAATAATTTTGTGCTGAATTTGTGCCCCCCCCCCGCACGGTACAACAAATTGATAAACATACAGTTATTTGAAAATAAAATGAAAGAAACTAATCTTGCATTGCTATCATTTATTCCTTCTTTTTTCATCATGCGAAATTTATTAAAGAATAAAATATATCCACGAACTCCGTATATGTAGCGGATGCTGGCTTGCGTATGCAACCTTTCTGTTGTGTGTATCGCTTATGACAAATAACAAAATCGCAAAAGAGACGAAAATATCACCCGATTGATTGAAGACACCTGCCATTCACGCATGATAAGTTACAAGGTGCAAACTGACTAAGACTGTATTGTATCCAGATTAAGTATACGACGGTATCTCGCAAATAAAAATCATTATTTTAAAATACATTCACTGTGAGCGCAAATGATAATCTTTTCGCTAGCATGGGTTACAAAAGTATTATTAAAGCAAGTTGTTGGTGTGTATACTATTTGCCCTGCAAACGTCAATTATGATTACATATGGCAAACAAATAGAAGCCCGGGCGATGAATGAACACAACTGGCAGCGAGCAATAAACGCCTTGCTTAAACTTACCGATAGGGTATCAAACACAAAGGTTATTTTATCACAAAGCAAACCAAGTGTGCCGATTTTTCTTATGAAGTCGGCCGACATAAGGAAGCCAAGTTTGGTTCCTTTGGATTCTTTTAAGTGTGCCGATTTCTTTTTTTTATAAAGTTGGCCGGCATAGGGAAGCCAGCATTGATTCCTTTTTACCTGTATTAACGGGAATTTTTAAAATAAATTGAAACAATAGAACAGTTTTGAAAGCGACAGAATCTAGTGCATCGTGCACGCATGTCGGTATAAGGCTGAATAGTAAATTAGTTTTCAATAGTTGCATCTAAATGTTCCCTATCCATAGATTATAGTGTTTTTCGACAACAAGAAGCATGTACTTCGTCTTGTGGGGATAACTGTACGTCATTTCCGGTTGGCGTCCTCTATAGGTAGGAAATCCTAGCTAAGGGGAAGTAACAGCGTTGTATACTTCTATTTCGAGTAATTAAATAATTATTTCTTCTTTACACTTGATATTTTTTTTTTTCTTTTTTTGTGCGAGGATAACTACTTTTAATCATGTAATGCAGATCTGATGTAAAAAGAAAAATGTTGGAGTATGACCGGTGACCATTAACACAAATTCAAGCCATTTTCATAGATTACCTCCTCAGCGACCTGTATATCACAACTATTGCTTTGGCGGACCATTGGCCTCACTAAGAGTTCCACCAGATCGGCTGCTTTGTGTCCACACCCTTGTATAATGTTTTTCCTGATGCAATCTGTTGCTATCTGAAGTTTTCTGGAAACGGAAGCAGAATATAACATTATTATTTTTTCTATTTTAGAGCTTTGTTTGAGCAATAAAAAGAAACAACGTAAACTGTGGTCCATAAGAACGTACCGTGTAACAAGGTAATTTTAAAGATTTTTCCTCTTATCTTTATCGATTGCTAAGTGCCTGTAAAATATACTAAATACTGCAAACTTTCATTTTACCAGAACACTTTCATTGCATACAATAATTTGCAAAGATTGAAAGTGTGACATACCATACACAATTTATTTGCTCAAATGCAACCAATCAGGACATATCCACCACCACCATCAACAACATCATCATTATCATTGTAACGAGCGAGATCATGTGAGAACTTTGAAATTTGCATCTGGGAATTTGGAAGGATCATCAATTATTTTAATAAACCGCCAAACATAAAAAAATTAATTTTTTCGTATTAAAAAATAATATAATTGTCATAGTTGAAAAATAATTGTAACGATGTGCTCACAATTTTAATTGCACGATTTTATCTGTTGTTTCAATGAAATATTTTCTCCTTAGTCATTGGGATTTCGAGAGGATTACTTATTTTAATAAAACGGCCAGACAAAAAAAATCTGTAGAATACAGCTCTCTCATAAAAATATTTTTTCTTGCGTATCAATAAAAATAGTGATCATAGTGGAAAGATACTTTTAGTGATGGATAGTTACAATTTTAATTGCACCATTTAATATGTAATGTTCATGTACAAAATAATGTCTCCATATACAGGGTAATTGTAGCCTATATTTAGTTATTGCAACACTTTGTGATTTGATGTTTTGCTCCAATGTGATATTGTTATTATTATTAACAATCACTTACCCACATATTTCCTCAGTGGAGAGATACTCAAAACTGGACATCAAGTTCATACTCGAATTAAAGGATAATTCAAAGCACTTCTCTGATCGCAATCCTCTTGTATAAAAGCAGGTCTGGTATTGAGCATATTCTAAAAATAAAAAAAATAAAAACATTCATTATTATACACTAAAATGTATAGAAAGACCATATTGCATCATATGATAACAATGACTAGTAATAGCTACCAATATTTAACGTTACATGTGCTACCCAAAGGAGCCATATTTAAACCTAGGATTGCATACAGTGAGTAGATGTCTTTCTATTAAATATTTAATATATATTTAAAACAACTGCTTCAAATGTTAAAATATCGGATTAGGAAACAGTCTCTCATGCTCATTTTCTCCATGCAATTGTTAAGATAATCTCTCTCTCTCTCTCTCTCTCTCTCTCTCTCTCTCTCTCTCTCTCTCTCTCTCTCTCTCTCTCTCTCTCTCCTTATGTAAACGTAATGTTGCATGTACTTTATTTTCATGGTCATAAAGCAAAAATGTTTGCTTCCTTATTTTATCAGACCATAAACACCCCGCCCTTTTCCAAGAACATTCATATTATTGTACGGACTATATCAAGGCTTATGGGTTTCATACAAATTTTAGATTTATTTCATGAATGGAGCAAAGCAGAGAATATTCATAACGTATAATTCGATTAGCCAGAAAGATTGATGATAAAATGCAGATTGAATGTTAGTTAGACGGTGCCCCAATAAATCAAGTTTCAAAACAGACGACTGATAAAAATTACATTATCAAGAGGTAGCCTGAACGTCTGAAGCAAGCTTTTATAGAGATATGGAACACATATGTAATGTAGGCTGTAATATGGAGATAAAAATGACAATCAAGACCAAAGATTTGAAACGATTCAGTTCCTCCAATAGATAATGTTTCAAATCGGTTAACGTACTAAAGAAGTAAAGAAAATAAATTGATACACATATGGATACGAATTGTGCAGTACTTACTTTCATAAAGATCTTCTGTTTTACAGAGATTGGCTAGCACTGTCTCGAACTCTTGAAAATTGACCAACGCCATTTCAATGTCTGAATGTTTATCGGCCGGGCATGTTTCTATGAGCTCTGAGATACATGCCATGGCTGATATGAAAGAGCTGAAAGAAAATTGTATTATAAATACAAGTAAAATGACTATTCTATGGGTAGGAAGAACTATTGCAGTATTTGACTATATTGTCGATGCAGACATTTGACATCTACAGAATTATCTGTGCATGGCGTTGGCACTGTTTAGAAATAATTGTGCAGAGGATTATGTGGAAGACAAATGTTTTCCGTTGAAGTTAGAAAAATCAATGATATAAAAGTCATGCGTCATTCCCTCAAGGATGTTTCGAGAAATGGTATTATTACCCTGAATATGGGATCTTGTTGCATATTTCGATTGTTTGCTGCTGGGAAATATCTGATTACAATTCGCAACTTGATATTAATGAAAAGAGCAAAACATATTGATAATATGATTCTTAAAATTCATAACGGTTTGTCATTGAAGGCTAGCAGAGCACCATTGTTTTTAGCTATAGAAAATAATGTACACTTTTATATCATGTGAGTATAAAGCTCTGCGTCCACTTTCATAAAGAAATAGAACTTAACAATCTGAAATGCAAAACATTAACCATGTTTGCAATGGCATTTCTTTTAACTCTATAGGATATTGTTCAATGTCTTCAACCCGTTGCTGACAAGGGTGTATGAAAAGCCACAAGCATTGACACAGCAGTAGCGAAAATAAATACATTTTCAAGTAAGGTTATAAGGTTAGATCGCTTTGGAGACAATATGTACTGTATTATTATTATTATTATTATTATTATTATTATTATTATTAGTAGTAGTAGTAGTAGTAGTAGTAGTAGTAGTAGTAGTAGTAGTAGTATAGTTAATGACGTCACTGCTTTGAATAGTGGCAAGATTAGTCCTCACCGTCCTGGACTTGTTTGCGACATTTAACACGGTATACTACGATATATTACTTCACCATCTCCAGCGTGTATTTGGTATGCACGACAGGTTTACTATGGTTCAAGTCCTACTTAGTAATCAGGACATAAATTGTTTCCGTAAATGGAAAACATTCTAGCCCAGTTGATATATGTTTTGGTGTTCCACAAGGATCTATTCTCGGCCCTGATCTATTCATCGATACACTCAGCCGCTCTCAAGTGTCAAAGATCAACATCCGGTGTCTCACCAGTTGTACGTTAACACAACACTCAAATATACAAATCTACCCCACCCAACTGAAGTTGAGGCTACCATCCAAGGCTTGGAGAGGTGCATTTCCGATGTGAAGTCATGGATGACATGTAACAAGCTGCAGATGAATGATGACAAAGCTAAAGCCATCCTGATCACCACTCAATGACTTCACTACCTCAAACAAAAAGTATCAGCAATGCCAACATTAAATTTACACAGTCAGTACAAAACCTAGGTGTCACTCTCGGCAGTACTTTCTCATTACACCACCATGCCTTGAACATATGCAAAGATGCATGTCTGGACCTGAAATGCATGAGCTCCATTCACAATTTTCTTTCGACTGACGCCACTAAAACACTTGTGTATTCCTTAGTACTTTCAATCCTGGACTATTGTAATTCGCTTCCACATGGTTCGTTTCGGTGTTTACTATAGAAACTTCAAAAGTACAAAACACAGCTGCTCGGATTATCCTTAAATTATAAAGAACTGAACACACCTCCTCTCTGCTCTATAACCTTTACTGGCTACCTGTTCCATCCAGAATCAAACACAAAATCTGTTAACTATGCTACATTTCGTTGACTGGCTCCAGTCAAATATACCTATCTGACCTTACCCATCTAGAAACGCATGCTCCTCTTGCGACACTCGTATTTTCATTGTTCCCACTGTTAAAACGAAATCGTACTGACAGCGTTCTTCAGTTCTGAGCGTTGCGTACCAGGACCAAGCTACGTGGAATGAATTGTTGATCTTAGACACAAGGACGCGGATCTCATTCAAGATTGCACTTAAAACTCACCTGTTTCAACTACAAGAACAGACATAACGGCTTGATAATGTTTTCTTCCTTAAATATTGTAAGCATGATTTAGTTTTGTAATTTCATGTTGTTTGTTTTTGTAATCTTGTCGTTGTACATGTTTTTGTATGTTATCTAATACTGTAAAGCTCTTAGAGCTTCTAAAAAATATGCGCTGTGCTGTCCACGTTATTATTATTATTATTATTATTATTATTATTATTATTATTATTATTAATCTATTTTCTATCTATTGACAGATAACAGAGAAAAGAGAACCTGCAAAACGCCCTCAGGGTCTCCACGTCAGTCCCCGAATATAGCTGACGTTCGCTGCGGTCCAAATTTAATTTCTGGGTGCTGTAATCCTTAAAGCAGGAGAACGCATCATCCCTCGGATCTTCCGTGCATGCGCATGAATACCGCACATATATGTAGCCTGAAGTGGAAACAAATAGTCAAATATGGCGAGCGACTATTGGCAGGAAAGGAGTTTTAAAAAATATTTATATATTTCATGATATGAAACTAATGATTTGCTTTTATACAAAATTTATGATACTGTAAAAATTAAGGAAAATGTCCACATTACAAAGGTCAAGGTATGAAACATTAGCAAATAAAACATTTGATATTGCAAAACCGTTGCAGATCACGAGGCCACTGTTATTTGAATATTAGTCGTAACATGCAGTTCACCTCAAATGGGGCTACGTTTTTATCTTGTTAGAAGTGGCTGACGTCATATGTCAAACATATTATCTACCAACATGTCGCGTGTAAGAACTTGCTGCTTTGTGCATGTATAAATCATATCCTATACCTCAAATTTTTTGTGGTGTTGTTAAATTTGCATGCATTGTACTGATACTATAAACATATTTAATCAAGGAAACCCTTCTCATAATAAGGCTGTAATGTATGTGACTATAAGTAATGCTAAAATTACGAAATTGTCCCAGAATTTAACCGAGAATGAAGAAAATCCCAGAACGTTACACTAAATTAGCTGTGAGTAAAAAGTAACATTAAATTTTCGAAAATATCCTGGACTCTCACGGAGACAGAGGAAAATCTGAAATATTTATATTTAAAAAAATGAGACTAAAATTAGCAGTAAGATTCCGAAATTGTATAGAATTTTAATGGAAACTAAAAATTATTTTTAAAATTTCTAAACTAATACAGAGTTTATACGTAATTAAAAATACATTAATCATTAACTTTAAATTTGTAAATTAATTTTTACAAATTGTCAAAAGAGTTTAAAAGCGAGAAATTTGCAAATGTATAGCTTTCTCACAACTATAAACCGAACAGCATATATGGAATTTAGCGAAGACAGAACAGTGTCCCGACAAATTTGAAGCTGAAATTTTATTTACAATTTGTGAAAATATAATTTAACATTTTAATAAAACATAATTTCCAAAATTGTAAACGATATGCGTAGAATATTAAAACATTTCGCGCTGTTTAAAGTGACAGACAGAACACTCACCCACCAACGAAACTTGAAGAGTGGCTAACAAAAAGTCTGTTCTCTGTTACGTGTAGGCTCGTACAATAATAACAAGAGAAAAGAGTGAAGTCAACAAGCTTTGTATATTTTAACAAAATAATTAATTTCCCTAGAAAACAATGTAAAAATTGGAAATAGGACTTACGGTTTATGAATATAATCCAGAATTTAATCCTAAGATTAAAAAATACAAGTCCTATCACTAAACAGTTCTAATAAAATCCGAGTTCGAATCTCGATGAAATTCCAATATGGAGACGATGACGTCAGAATAGACCGTTGTACTGGTGGTAATAGATCCTCGATTGAATCACAGTTTATGTTTCCGTGTAACTCCAGAATAAATTTCCACTGAATTTCTTTCTCCCAGAACTTTTTATAAAATAGTACACTAGTTTAGTTTCCTAGAGAATAAATTATTAAATTCCAAAATCAAATGAAAATCAAACTGACAACAACAATTAGAAACACCTTGGTTCCTCAAGGTGTTAAGAACGACTCTGACCCGATCTGGTAGAAGATAGCTGTTTTAAGCCTCGATTTTAGGTCACATGATACTACACGTGATAGGCTGCGCGATTTACTAATTTGAACATCGCAATAATATAAAATGCCATTTGTCACGTATGCAAGAATAGCCCTATCTAAGTACCAGATTCTCACTCTGAAATAAATTTAAAAATAAAATATTGTTTATTCAGACTACACGTAGGCCGAAATGACCTTGGCAACAGCCAATCGTTTTCGCGTAGTGTTTACAAAACGGTGTACCAGAGTGAGCTAAAAATAATGCTAATGTAACACCTTTTACGTTTTAGATAAATAGAATTTACTGAAAGAAAATATCGAATCCCGAGAAAATAATCATTACAATAAAATGTAATGAAACAAAAATAAAATAAAAACGAATTTTAAAACTAACACACAAGCAATTTAATTACATATACGAAACATCTCCAACACACTAAATTTACTATCCAACATCCCACACTTGCTATCCAACACGCCATATTTTGTCGATAAAAGTGCTTGAATATCTTAGCCATATTAATCGAAAAAGATCAAGACAACACGCGCCTTCGTTTTCGTTCGTATATTTTTGTGAAATGAGAACCACAATTAAATTTTATAAATCAGCACAAAAATCATATATGGCAGGTATATTGGCTTTTTGTCTTGAGAGGGGTAGTCGAAAGTGTTGTTGGAAGTAAACTTTCGAAGGATTCTTTGTAAATACCTTAACAGAGGTGCGATCTGTTTTGACTCTTCCATCTTCACAAACTGAAAACTGAATGAGTGCACTTTCTTTGATCGATGGATAATCTAGACATAGGGAAAAAGATGTAACCTGATCAAAATAACTTTTAATCATTGAGTGGAATAAAATGATCACACATTTCCAAATGCCACGCGACGACGACATTTTGTGTCACCGAACACTCTGCAAGAAGTGTTGGCAGAAGTTAAGAAGTGTTGGCAGAAGTTCACGTCGCTATTTTTAAGAAAACACGATTGACCCATTTCCAACATGTTTTTACCTCCGCTGGAAAAAAAAGAGTCAGGATCAACCCAGAAAGAAAGTCGCTGAGGAGCTACTGAAGAATTTTTCACGATCTAGCTACCCCAAAAGTGACTTGAAGAAAATTTAGAATGACGGCTGTCATTTACACTGTTAAATTTAAAAGTTCAGGTACATAATGCTGTGATGTCTTTCTGTGTACTGTTCATAACTTTGACACAAAGGATATGTTGGTCAACTAAAGCTAAAAAGACACGACATGGTGCCAAAACTTCAAAGGAATCTTATCGTTCTGTGGAATCAGTACTTGAAAATGCATTGACATCACTATGGATGAAATTCTCGTAGTCTTCAAATAATATGAGCTGTCTGAGGTTATCGTAATCTTTATCAACCTTCTTGGCTGAGCACGACCTATCAAATAGTTGTTCTATTCTATTTGCAAATTCGACATAAGCTTATCCGGTTTGTTTTCTACAAATCCTAAATCTTTGTAAATATGCCTCAGATACCAGACCTCTCTCTCTCTCTCTCTCTCTCTCTCTCTCTCTCTGCATCTAGATTAGCTTCTCTTCTCTTTCTCTCTTTACATTTTATATTTCTCCCTCTTCATTTTATCTCTGACTCTCCCTTTACTCTTTCTCTCTGCAATTGTATTTCTCTTTCCTTTTCCTATTTCTGAATTTGTATCTGTCTTTCTTCTTTTCCTCTCCGCCTTTGTATTTCTCTCTCTCTCTCTCTCTCTCTCTCTCTCTCTCTCTCTCAGCATTTGTATGCCTCTTTATTCTTTCTCTCCCTGCATTTGTTTCTCCTTTTCTGCTTTTGCATTTGTATTTCCATTATTTCTTTCTGAACTGAATCTTTGATAATTCCAATTCCATCTGGTTTAAAACTTGTGATTCCTTTAATTTCCTATCAAACCCGGAGACATACTTACTAATCAAAACCAAAGCACTATCATACAATATTTCCTTTCCCACCAACTACTGAACCAAAATATTCTTTATCAATCGTTTTGTTAAAGATGCTTTCCCTTCAGAAAGATCATAATGTCTAGCAAGCTCACGCAACTTATCCATATTTAAAGATTTTAAACCTTCATGCGTAGGATTTATAAGAAAGCACTCTACTTTAGATGACATAGTGAATGCTGGTTTCACTTAAGATTTCTATAAGGTGTGAAATTAAAATGTGTAAATGAAAATATTGCGAATCAAAGTCAATTTAAATCTCAAAGATAATTTTTAATAACTCTAAAAGAAACTTAAAGAAATTTAGATCCCGGACGAGCCCAAAATTTCTTTTACGACTCTATGGTCTTTTACTAAGTAACAGAAAGAAGCGAAAAGGACAAGTTTAGTAAAATTAACAAATGATTTATTTTTCTAAGTTACAAAGCTACAATTTAAGACGAAAAGACTGATATTAAACAGGAATGAATCCTTTCTTTATATAAACCTCTTTATATACACCTCGACCTGACCTATGTCGCAATAACATTTTCTGAAAATTTAATGGAAAATTCCAAAATAGTGTCAACAAATTTTTTTAAAGAAAATAGTAAACTCGTAAAAAAGGTTTGAACCTAAACTCAGTGTTTAGTAAATATCTTACAAAACATGACAAAAGTCAGCTAGGGCAAACCTCTACTCTCAATCACGGACAAAGGTCAAGTATACAATATAAATCAAATATACTTAACACGATAATTAAAAAAAAAAATTATGGAATAAAAATTCCGCGTTTCACTTTTAATTACCGCTAAAAACAATTGATCAATCTAAACTATAAACTGGACATTTGGCTATACTGCTAGTGGCCGAAAATTAAGAGAGGTTGTAGGTCGAGAAAAAAAATATGAAAAGGACGTGCGAAAAGTCTAGTCAATGGAAATGGATTTGCAAAAATCCTTATTCTAGGAACTAGGTAATATGTGACCCAGGTGCGTGTTTGTTATGAGTGAGCGCATGAGTGAGTGAGTGAGTGATCGATCAGTGCACGAGGCGCATGAAGGGGACGATAAAGTCGAGCGCCATGCACTTAATAAATGCCCTAGGCGCTCGTCGTATCTTCTCTGGACTAACTACACTTTTTTCATCGTGTCTACGCCTATTATGACGAATCAAATTCGCGAGAATTGTGGTATCTGTACGTTTAGGGACTTCGTGTCTGGTAAGTTGTCATTTTATATTATCGTGTTGCTATATATTGAAATACCGTCGTGCGGGTTGTGTATAGTATTTGTTCTTATTCTGTTTACTATCGTATATTAAGTATTTGTTCTGTTTCGTCGTATGTTTTTTTCCTGTTCTTTTGTCTTGTATCGTTGACGCTAAATAAACCCCACGAACTGAGGGTGTTGTGTTCGTTTCTTCTGTACAACGCCTGGCTCACAATCGGTAGGGTGGTTAAAAATTTAGTGCTTTTGTATGTTTGACATCGAAGTTTATTTAGAGACACGTTTTATAGCTAACGCTAACAAAGAACTTGCTTGAAAAGTCAAAGTTTTGGGTTTTTCAATTTTCATTTTCAAATTTCAATTTCAAATTGAGTTTTCCAAATTCAAGTGTTTCAAATTTCCACTCCAATTTTCCTTTTCAAATTTAGTTTTCCTAATTTCAGTTTCATCTGATTTTCAGTTTTTCATTTCTTTGCATTTAATTTTCATTTTTCATTTTCATTTTTTCAATCGTCATTTTCAACTTTATATTTGTCCATTTTGAATTTGTTTTGTTTCAGTTTTTCTGACTTTCTGATTTTCATTATATTTTTTAAAGTTTACCTTTTAAAATTTCATTTTCAAATTTTCTTTTTCAATTTCTTTAATCATTTTTAGATTTTCAATTGCGTTTTCAAATTTCATTTTCTAAAGTTTTATTTGTTTAAAAATTCATTTTCATTTGCAGATTTAGTTATGAATTTCTATCTTCAAATTTTCATTTTCAATTTTAATTTTTGAATATTTGTGGGGTTTTTCTCAATTTTTAATTTTCAAATATTTGTCAAAATTTTAGTTTGAGTTTATGGTTCTGAATTTCATTTTCAATTTAAGTTTTGAAATTTCGCTCAATTTTCGTTTTTGTACACTTTCCTTGTTCAATTTTAATTTTCAGTTTGCCATTTTTAATTTTTATTTCCCAGTTTTGTTTTTGTCAATTTTTCAATTTTAGGGTTGTGATGTTGTAATGGATAAAATGTTTGTTGGTTCGAACCAACGATTAACAAAGGGAAAGAAAACTTGTCTGTTCTAGATTAAAAACGGTAAAAGTAGCCTTCTATAGCCATTAGACATGATGAAAAACAAGGACGTAATGCAACGTACATGAAGTATATGTACTTGTCTCTCTGTAAAATGCTAAGGATGGTCTGCTTGCACATATTATACACCTAAAGGTTAAGTTTTATTATGAACGACAGAAATACACATCCCTTTGCACAACCACATATAACACTTTTAAAAGATATAGTCTTCAAATGATAGCCAAATGAAACAAACACTAAATCCCTCTATAATAACTGCCTTGTGTGATTGTATATAAGTGTGTGTGTGTGTGTGTGTGTGTGTGTGTGAGCAATGCGACTTGTTGTCAACGTCTGATGAATCATTGAATAAGACACAATTTATAGATATGAAATTTGGTTCACATTTGTAAAAGAATACTATAAATTGGAAAATATGAACAGAGAAGCGTTAGGATGAAATTTTACATGCCTCAGTTACGAGTGACTAAGAAAGAAGACGAACTGTACGATATCAAAAGTGGGGAAAATGTCTACTTCAAAAAGTCAAAATTCGTAGGAAACGATTTCGATCCTTGTATTGTCTTCACAAGTCATCGACTATAAGCAAAAGTAGAAACGATCAACATGCACTTCAACACAGCAGCTACCTCTCCTTCTCCGAGTTTCTCATCAGGAACTATAAAAACAGCAACAGCAATAACCACTTTGAGTGTCGTGTGTAAGATGTTTCCCTAAACCAGATTTGTATATTGTCATTGGAGTAGTCATTGGAAAATTGAGTCTGCAATAAGGAGATAAACTGCGGACTATTTAACTCAGATGTTGTCTTTATGATCTTCTTATCAATCCTGTGCTGAAATATAACGACGGTAACAATAACAACGTTAGTTTCACCAAAGCCAGACAAAACAATTCTTTCAGAGTAGCAGTCCTATATTGGAACCCTTTTTGGAAATAAATCCTTCGTTGACAACTAGTGACTATCCGGACACCAGAGCTATAGAACAATCAATTTTATTGAACATTACCCAGGACAGTTCAGTGGATGTGCTTCCCAACAGCACATTATGTTGTTTCAGTCACATCGCCTCAAGCCATACATTTCTACCATGAAGCTGGTAGAAACCATTCGTCCTACGCAAGCCATGAATGTCATCAAAGGTTAAACACTTTCACCGTCGATATCTTAACGAAGAACACTTGGACAAATTGATCCTTCCTTTTACGAATCCAATACACCGAGAATGTGTACATGCTCATTACCTTCCCATTAGTAAATCGTATTTTGACATTACCATCATTAATACAAAAGTAGATCTTGGACAAAATATTCTATTCTCAAATGGAAATGTCAGATCGAAACTTCATTTTCAAAAACGGTTTGCCAGTGAATTGTCAAAGCAGTTATATTTTTTGTACCTAGAAATCTCTTGACAATAGCTACTGCAAACTGAAGTTCCACACGAAGTTGGTCCGATTTTAAAGGATGGAAACGTCTTTCATCGCTGCTTTGATCTGGAGTGAAATCGGATTTCCACAAAGCATATCTTCCTGCTTAATCATCTTGCGAAATATCATTGCTGCTCTGGGTACTTAACTGTTCTGTGGCTTCGATCTCAAATTGTTCTTGGCAAAGTTAGGCCCAGGAAAAAGTCAGATGTGAATTGATAACTAGTCATTGCCTGTGAAAACACAAAAGAAAAAAAAAATGGGCATCTGGGACCGACACAGACGGCAGTCATCGGCCAGGAACCCACTGGGTAGCCGTCTACTTTCCCAACGATCTCGGCGTGGAATACTTTGATTCCTATGGATTACTCCTCTAGAAGACTATATTATTGACTTTATAAGAAGAAATGCTGTATCGACTCGATTGAACAACGAGATTACAAGGATCAGATTCCTTGGTCTTTTGACAATGTGTGTAATTTCTTCAGCAATCTTAGATTTTTCTTAGAATATTTAGTGACTTGCACTCAGCGTGAGTACTCTTAGAAATTATAATAAACTAGAAGGATGTTTTTGTGAACATTGTGGTTATCTCTTGTCTTTAGCTAAGAAACAGTGTGCCTTCCATCATTGGCAGACAAGTGTGACTTCACAACGTTGTCAACCTTGTAAATACGCTAATGTTCAATATTGTTTATTTGTATTCATGTTATGTGTTAGAGAATATTCTTATTATTAAGCATATTTATTTTTTAAAATAAATGGTGTCTTGATTTTATTAAAAACAAAAGTAGATGTACATCCTCTTTCACATTTCTCTCTATCAACCTTGATCATGGTTTCTTTCACGTCCACATACCGAATCGGAGAGATTCACATAGAGCAGTGCATTAGCCAGATTTGCCATCCACCCTTGCTTGTGTATGCTAGTGTATGTATATTTCATCCCATTTATATCCTACCACTCTTATGAGATGGTAGGTTTGTGTATATGTAACTATAATGTCTATAACACACTACTACCCTTTTTGTTGGTTAGTAAGTGTAGGAGATCTTGATCACTCCCACAGCGTGTAGGATAGTAATCACAAAGTAGGTGTTGGATAGTATATCAAAACGTGGGTGTTGGACAATACTCAAAACATGCGTGTTGACTGTAAAAGTGTACGTTAGATAGTAATAAAAAGTGGATAGTAGGGTTTTGAAAGAATAAAAAGCCGGCGTTTGACAGTAGTGTCTGTGTTGAATAGTATATAAAAGTGGTTATTGGATATCACTCAAAATGAGGGTGGTTGATAGTAGGATGTGTGTTGGATGGTAATAAAAAAGGGGTATTGGATAGCATATAACGCTGGGGTGTTTGATAGTGTAGGCCTTGTGTAGGATATTATGTTTGTATGATTTCATCCCCCCTCCCCCCATTTTACATCATACACTTTTCGTCTCAGTCGGAGTGCAATTTATAGACACTTCACAAAATGTTTCGGATAGTGCTTATGGGGTCTTGGATATTCATAGGATTATGTGTTGAATAGTATGTTTCTTGATTTCATCCCCTTATACCTTTTCCGTCTGATAGTAGGTGTGCAGTTTTAGAGACCACTCAAGGCGTTTTTGATAGTGCGTATGGGGTGTTTGGTACTAGATAAGCAAGTATTGGATTGTAGATAACTATTCCAATGTTACATTCTCCAAGAAACTCCTAACTTTTAGCCGTTTGAAGCTGTAAACTTTTTCAAATGTTAAATTCACGTTGACCCCTACAAGTGTTGGATAGTAGTCAGAAATTATGTATTATGTATATTGTAGGTGTGTGTTTTTGGATAGAAGGTAAAAAGCGGGCGCTGGATTACATATGTGGTGTGTTGGGATTGTAATAAAAAAACGGGGACTGAATAGTATTAAAAATGTGCGTTAGATAGTATCTAAAAATATTAACATTATATTACATTTCCCGTAGGTTTCATATATTTTTAACATGCAGTCGGCCTATGACATTACATTTTCCCTTGTCCCCATAAGCACTTTTTTCCTTCAATATTAACATTCCTATCTATTAACATTCCTATCTTAAACCTATGAACAAATTTAACATAGGATTTCCCGTACGTCCCAAAAGGCTCGGCCGCATGGTAACCTATGGCTGTAATTTTATCTCTATCATGTCTCTCCCGTCGTCGAATATTAATTCTTCTATTAATTGGACAGAATTTTACACAGTCAAGGATTTTGTAATAAAATGCGTTGGAAATAAGAAGGGCATTAAATCTTAATGAATGGATGGATTAATAAATGGGCAGATACAAAGCAGACATAACACATGCGTGTAATTAGTAGAGTTAAGTTGAGAAGTTGGCATTATTTCGCACCTCAGCTGTGTGCTGGATTTTATGTCGTACTCTCTCTATTCACTTCCAAGCTTTAATATTACTAAATGCGATTACGCAACAAATATGTTCAAATGTGACTGAGACGACATGCATATCTTCGGGAAGGAAAGGGCGATTCTAAAGACCTTGACCTTGTCAGCGTTTTAAAGTTTTCACAATCTCGACGAAAACAAATGAAACATCTTATCTTTAAATCTCGAGGATATTGTGCGTTTTATGAGCTGGCAAGTGCCGTTTTAGCGGTTAAATTTGAAAATGGCCATTATTCATGGTTTCTTAACACAGTAGACGGTGAATCATCACTTCTTCAAAGCTCTCAAGAAAACACAACTCTTAATACTACCTGCCTTAAAAAAATTCACGGGGAGAGGGTCCGAGGAGGGGGTGGGGTGGGAGTGGGGGTAGAAATAATACAAATGCATCGGGAGGGGATAGATGGCTATTTGGTAGGCTGACCACACTTACTGGATTTCCACTGATACTCGGATTAATATCTTCCTCAAACTTAGGCGATAATGGCTTGAAACTTTGTAAACAGTTGTACTCTTTAATGATTGACTTAATCCTTTGATGACAGCAAAATAATTGTAATCCTTTCTGAATAATATCCTACATTCTTATTGTACCACTAAAGAAGGAATTATTTTGGTAAGACGGGATAGATATTACGAAGATTTTCTTTCTCAAAGTCGGATTTTTGCATATCTGTCTTATTAAGTTGATTTTGCCTCAGTATTTGCCTCATTGTTCATAAAGTGTTAAAAGTTAGCTAAGTCGTAATATTTGAATTCTTCTGAGAAAGATTTGTTTCATCTTTTTGAGGATCAAGTTTAAGGAATGCCTACGAGCTCTTTTTTCAAGAACAAAAATATTCCCAATATTCATTTTCTATTTTCCCTACTTCTAACAACAACGTATCACAATCAAGATTATCTTAACATGTCAAATTAAGGAGAGGTTTTGAAACATGTAGCGAAACCGGGGATCAATCAAAATAATTTGGTCGCAAAAAGCAAATCTGTTAAAGTCAGCTGTTTCCAAAAGAAATTTCGAATTGTCGGATTTTTCCAGAATCAGCTTCATTTAATCAACCATACCAGAGCTCAAATTACAGATTCTGTGATAGCCAGACAACTTCCAGTAACAGATGGTAATCCTCAGTAAATCATGATAAATCATGTAAGCTGAATTAAACGACAGAGATAGCTTTTATTAGGGGTATATGTGTAGGTACCATAGTGAAAATTTGAAAAGAACTTAGTATTGTGAATTAAATCCTAAATATTCCTAAAAGTTCTATCACAAGTTCCAATGTATGAAGTTCCAATTGAATTCCAGCATTATTCCAAATAAGTTCCAATATTGAATGTGTTGAGTTCTGCCTGTAGTATAGAACTTGCTAATGTGCCAATGGCCTTGAGTGTGATGTTCTAACAGTCTTTTGATGTGTCACAATAATATAATCCAAAATGTTCTTGTCTGAATTCATTATCATTACAAATTAATGTTCCAGTCCAAGAATATCATTAAGCACTTTGTATTTCCAGTGAAAAACAATTTAAATAAATAATTCCACCCAAAAGAAAAACTGAACACAACAATAAGACCGATTCCGATTTAGATGTTAAATCAAGAATGAGTAATTTTCCAAGTAAACAACAGTATATAAAAAGCTAAGGCACAGTAATAGACCCAGGATTTAGGTCAGTCTACTTTATAAAACATTAAAAACTGTCAACAAGTCTAGGAATTTCTAAGCAGAAATCTGATGTCCTAAATCCAGACATAACTAAACACTTTTGCCTTCACTGATAATGATCTGAATGTTTCATCCACACTCAATGAAAAATATTAGGTATGTATTATGTTGTTTACAAAATAAATGTCACAGGTCAGATAGAAATTTGACTTGATTCTGGACAAGGCCAAGTGCAATATATATATATATATATATATATATATATATATATATATATATATATATATATATATATATATATATATATATATATATATATATATATATAATCATGCTGGTAACCCACTCGTACCCAGTGTTTAGATACCGTGGTGATAACCTACTCATATCGAGTATGTAGATACCATGGTGGTAACCCACTCATACCCAGTAACTCCCTTTTCCACGTTAAGTGTATCTGACCGGAATACCACCTTTTTAGAGTTTACTGAAAGTGGTACTTACCCTCAGTATCTCAAAACTCGCATTCCTCATCTCTGCAACGTTTCTAAACAACTTGCCTTACCAATCATCTACACGTAATTCAAATTTTGTTGCTGATAAAAGTTAAATCGAATAATTTCCCTTTGATTTTAATCGGAATATTTCATATATTCTTCCAACAATGTATCAGCTGAAATCAATAATTGATACGTCTAGCAGTATTAATGTTTGGTCTATGTGAACCATTTGAAAACGATTCTAGTGATGATTCCTTAATTACGATTGATTTTACAGTTTGGAGAGTAAAGGTCGAGTACACAGAATCAACTGTAAGATAGTTGTTTATATTTCCAGTCATTAAAATGACAAGCACTTATTAGATCTCGAAAGTAATGGCGTAGAATAAATATGGATAGAGGTTTCCCACTCGAAATCAAAGCCCTTTGTTTTTTGTTCATTTTACGGACCCCCAAACTCCACTGCTACTTGGATTGACAATTTTAAAACTGAAATGGAACTTGCCACTCTAAGCCTAATTAAAGTCATAAATCATGAAAAGTGGGAGCATATCATTCTCTCTCATAACCTTACCGGACTTGTTAAAATAAACCAACAGTGTTAACTGTGTCAACATCTACTTTGATTGATCACATTGAGACTACACAGCAAATATCCGAAACCAATATAACCTGCCCAGCTCTAAGTGACCAAAAGGGTTAAAGCGACACATTCAACCGGAATCGTACACTGATGATAACAAATAGCTAGTACCGTCTTTACTCACTTATAAGTCGAGTCAAACTACAAAAAGTTCTTCTGATTACTCCTAACAATCTGCGACGGCAGAGCTGAGTCTGTACAGTTTGCAGATGGATTCGTCTTATAAGGAAGTACATACTGTAGATTGTGTTACTTTTATCACCAAATAATATATTCACCTATATTTATATTTTTCCAGTCGTCAGTCAAAGGAGAAAAACTTTAAAAGTCATTGGCTTTCATTGTAATCCTTACCGTCTGTATTTTATATCTTGTAATCTCCAACAACATTTTGATGAAATAAAATTTGTTTAAATTATACTATACAACGACTGGCTGAATTATAAAACTTGGCGAAATAATAAAACGTCTTTTATCAAGGAATGTAAGAGAAAATTTGATTCTAGTTGAACTACTGGCAAAAAGGACGTAAAATGCATCTGAAAGACATCAAAACATCGAAATCTTTTTTAGGCCACATGACATTACTTTATGTAATGAAATACTGTGCATAATGAAGACGAAACTGCAGATAGTATTAATGAATTTTTCGTATCTACTAACAATCACCTGAATAAAAAAAAAAATTATTTCTACCGCTTTACCTTTTCCTCTTTGTCTGACTTTGTAGCAGAACGAATAGCTTCTGATAATGAATGTGTTATGAACAGTTTCTGTTCTTGAAGTCCATACCATTCTTTTCAGCCTTGATACGAAAAAGCGACCGGGTTAGATGGGATTAGTGCCAGAATAATAAAGCTAGCACACATAGCATAGCCTACCCTCACATATGTCTTCAATAATAGATTAAAAACTGGTGTGTTCACTCGTGCCTAGAAGTTAGCCAGAGCTTGTCCTATTAAGAAAGTCGGACCTAAAGATGACCCATCAAATTATGGACCCAGTTCTCTATTTGAAAAACATATCTGCCCACACATTTCAGTATCTCAAAAAATATAATCTATATCAACCTCAGTCGGAATCCAGACATAATCACCCCTGTCAATCTGCCTTGATTAAACTAATAGACCGATGGCAATCTTCTGTTAACACGGGTAAAATCACCGAGGTTGTTGTTTAGATTTCAAAAAAGCCATTGATAATATTGATCACGATTTTCTACTGAAGAAATTGGCATTCTATAAGTTTCAACTATATACGCACTATACTTACCTAACAGCGCTCAGTGTCAGTATTGGAAATCACTCAGCAGCATTAGACCCAGTCAAATGTGACATCCAGCAAGGCTCCATTTTAGGGCCGGTCCTTTTACTAATCCTTATAAACAATCTTCCTCTTGCTTGAATGTTCTAATTTCGTTGTTTTCGCCTATGACACATCTAACCACTAATAGGATAGATGTACATCCGTTGTCGATTATCATGTTCAGATCAATGTTCAGGCTGTTCAAAAGTAGATACGCTAAATAAAATGTGCATAAATCTGGCAAAAACTACTTCTATGACAAATGGTTCCACCCAGAAAATGTCCTCAATTGCTAAACTCAGCCGTATGCACAGTGACTTTGAACTTGTGTCCGTATATCCTCAACAACTGCTAAATGTCTTCATTGATAACAGCCTTATTGATAACAGCCTTCATTGATAACCGTCTTCATTGATAACACTCCCATTGATAACAGCATTCAGTGATAAGTCTTCATTGATAACAGCCTTCACTAATAAGTTTTCGTTGATAAGTCTTCATTGATAACGGTCTACATTGATAAGTCTGCATTGACAACAGCCTGCATTGGGACACCCAAGGTGATCAGTTGTCTCTTACCGAGTCAACGAATTGCACTTGTGTTTTATTTTAAAATTTTAATTCTGAAAATATTCTTAAACTATATTGCAATAGCTATATTTTACAAATCTTAGATTATTGGTTAACCAATCAGGACGGCTGTAGTACCGCTCAAACTGATAAGATAGCCTATATTGCAAAAACGAGCTGCACGAATAATTTTCACACCATCTTGGGAAATGTGAACGATATTAAATTAGTTACCATTTTGTGAATGTCCTCCATTACAAAAGAGGTTCCATGATGTTTAAGACGGTCAATGACCTTGTACCTGATCACATATCTAATCTCATCAAACTGTAATATTATGGCCATAACCTTCTTTTACCAAACAGTAACTTTTTATTCCATGATCTCGCTCTTCCTTTTCCGATACATTACTGTACAGGGTTCAAAATTATGAATAATATTCCTCTCTTGAAATTAGAATTTCAACTTCTTACTGTAAATTCAAGTGCCCACATAATGACTAACTATTGGCCTACCGATATGATATCCAGACGTGTATTCCAATTTAATTGTGTACGCATAATGACTAACTTTTGGCCTACCGATATGATATCCAGACGTGTATTCCAGTTTAATTGTGTGCACATAATATCTTCTTTTTTCATTGTTTTAAAAATTAATGGGATGATTCTCTATCAATGAACATGTCACATTTGTCATCGTTTTCAGGATAATTGACAGTTTTAACTGATGTATATACGTATGTACTTTCCAGCCACTTTTTATGATTACCATTTGGGAGAAGCAAAATTTTTTATCCTCTAAAATAAAGACATTGTTTTTATTCTTATCATCATCGTCGTCGTCATCATTATCATCATTTATTATCATCAGTAGTAATAGTATTCAGTCCTGATATGTGAACAGGGTAATCACAGACTTGTTTATGTGTACAAATTAAGTTCTTACCTGATATGTGACCAATATAGTATCATACCTTATAAGCAATTACGATTGTTTTTATTTCTTTGCTGAATAGGTAATGTATAGCTAGTTTGTTGTGATAACCGGTAATGTGGATGACTTCTTAAAACTTAATTTGAAATCGGTCCCTATCATCTGATCAGCGATATACTGTGCATTTGTAGGACATTACGAGAAAATGTCTTGTTCTGTTTACATTGTGTATTAAATCAAAATCCAATGCTTTCTGCATTTCATGATTTTGTAGCTAGACCGTACTCGCTTATAAGACGAGTCAAATTGCAAACAACAAAGATCTTGATATGCCGTATCATAATGCGCCTGTAGATTAGGATCTATGTAGTTTGTTCTACTGATTACTCCGAACAAACTGCACAGAACCAGATCTACAAGTGGATTATGTGACGGCAGATCTGGGTCTGTGCAGTTTGCAGTTGGACTGGTCTAATAAGCGAGTAAACACGGTACGTCAGAGATTGTTGCAGATAATACACCTTTGTATTTTCTCCGTTCTTTTTGTTGTTGCGGTTTCTTTTTTTTTTTTAAAATTAAATAAAGGGTCTTTCGTCTCTTCGAATAGTCCAGTCCTCACTCTGTCAATCCTTCTAACACAGGATTATTTACCTGTGTTGTATGTCTGTTGTACCATAATAAATTCTTTCTTATTAGCTTTACCTGACCTCGTGTACAGAGATAAAAATTTTGTCTTATTACCTATCAGTACATCCCCTTAGGTACGAAGATATCATTTCTATCTTATCACCTGTACCTGACCTCGGCCACGAGATAATAAATTCTGTCTTATCACCTTTGCCTGAACTCGGGTACGGAGATATAAATTGTCTTATTACCTGTATCAGACCTCTGGTACGGAGATATAAATTGCATCCTATTACCTGTATCAGACCTCGGGTACGGAGATTAAAAAAAAAAAAAAAATTCCATCTTATTACCTGTATCTGACCTCGGGTATGGAGATATACATTTCGTATCTGCATACCAAAATTCTCATGATAAATCAGCTTTGTCTGCAGGATGGACAGATTGTAAAATGGATCAAGTTTGCAGGGAATGTGAAGTATAGGCTGACATTTTGAACTGTTGCGCAATCTAAAACGATATACATCTCTTAATAATGACTAATGTCGTATTTATGATTCAATCGATCACTGCAGACATTGATAGATGAGGGTTCGATTATTTCATCGACAAACAATTTGATTGTTCAAAGATGATAAATAATTAGGCTTTTTAAAGATGTGAAATTAGTCTATTGTAGGTAAATCAACGAAAACCTCTCTCCGTCTCTCTCGATTAATGATGATGATGATGATGATGGTCATACATCAATCCGTCTAAAATTCACTGCGCCTGTACAACGACTCCCCAAAGTTGAACATGCAGGACATTTGGGGTGGGGGGTGGGGGTGGGTCTGTTGGCAAAACTGAAGTAATTGAAAATTAATAATCTTCATATATACCAGATTTTATTGCTTAAAATAAATTTTAAAAACATACCTTCAAATTTTGGTACGGAATGTTTTATTTTCTAGTGTAAACTGTTTTCCTACACAAAACTGGTGTTAAAATGTGTAGTTTTCACTGGTTTATATCTAACATGTTGTACTGTACCTTAACAATCTTGATGGACTGTTGTAGTGCCTACAGCATAACAACCTTTACGCTCTCGGACTGAAAACGACTGAAATGTTGTCTTTAGAGGACATATGGTGAGTAGATTATCAAATACATCTGATCATTAATAACATAACATTAAGATAGGAGACTCTTTTAGTCATTCAAGCATTTTATGGTCGGGAACCAGACCAGAATGTTTTCCCGGTGGAATAAAGGAAACTAAACATTAATATACAAGACGCCGGTAGAAAAATTATTAGAGTAGCAGGATAATCAAGCGTAGATTCATTTAAGATGGGACAGAGACCACCCTCTGCGAATTAATTACTGGATTTTTCTTCTGAAATTCTAATCAGCGCCTATTAAAATTCCGGCGCATTGTGAATAAAGACTCGGAATGTTAGATCGAACGAATGTCTATGTGGAAAAGCACATTGCAATGTCTAAAGAACGTCATAACTGTTATTTTAATAGAGGTAATTTTCATACGGGGCAGTTCCTACGTCTGGAGAATGAGACATTTGCCTCCGCCTCCAAATACAAGGCAAAAACCAAAACCAAGCCTTGATGAATTAATTTCAATTGGAAAATATGGTCATTTCTGTGGTATGCATAATCATACGAAGAAAAACTTGTGTGTCAACAAACAACAAATAGATGAAACAAAAACACATCTACACGTACGTATGTACTACCAATGATCGTATAGAAGCATGAATACACGAGCAAATGTAAGAATGAGTGCTTGCAAGCTATATTTAAAATGGAACCCACGTAGGGATATTTAAAATTATAACATTGCAAATATACAGCGGTATGGTCCAGTTTTCCCCAGTATAATTCGTCAATGCGTGTTTAATCGTTGCGATTTTCGAATTGATATGACTCGCAATGACTTTCGGCTTCGGTATATTTGCATTCACAGGCGCTTATATGTATCATTATTCGCTTGTGTTTGTTTTCAGCGATACTATTTCCTTGAAAAATGTTGACATTTTTACCTTCTCTTTCACCTGCACCTTTAACAAATATTTCATATGTATATTTTCGATTGACCGAGTACTATTCTTTCAGATATCGTAAAATAGTTACAAGTGATTCCATCTCAGTCTGCAAACTTCATGGTTAAGGATTTTTAAACGTGAAAGTCTACCAACAGTATTACTCTTATAACTTTTTTTTAGCTCAATCAGCCCATGTGTTCTAATTATAAATCTCTTGTATTCAATTTACCAACGCGTACTTATCTAATCCCTGAAGAATTTTAAGTATTAATTCAATTAAAAAGAAAGAGTTACACAGCTAACCAGAATTTCATTCATTCGAGTCCTGTGCGAAATAAATTTTGAGTGCATCGATTTGGCAAAAAAAAACAAAAAAAAAACTTTGTTGTAGATCTGAGATAGTGTAAGACAGTTTAAATGTACCACCGACTTATGCTTATAAAACTTACTAAACTATGGTACCTCGTCTCATGTTTCGGACTTGCAAGAAAATGTTCGCGTCGTATTCTGATGGGAAGAAAGGGGTAGACTGCATGCATTATGCATTAATCACTTAGCAAAACTTACACTAAAAAGAATAACAAAAGGTGTTCAGCATCTAAATGATTTCTGACCTTATCGCAAGTAGAACAGCATTATATTAAGAAACGTGACGGGTGTTATAGGTAATTTGAGTTCCACGATGCTTGGATCGGGGTCATCGTTAAGACAATATTATCTTTTACATTTTGATCCCATGGGATGAGAGGTTATGTTGTTTTTGCCTTTAGTTCATTCCACATAGCATCGCCAATTTTCCTTTCTATAGCCGAGTAAATTTTTAGGTAATCGTCATTAAATATAGCTATAACTACCTGATTCGTTTCAATGACGCTGACCTGAAAATTTACTGAGTTAAGACAGTAAAAATTCGCGATGCTGTATGGAACGAACTATAAAAGTTCTTTAAATTCTGGGATTAATTCCTGGCTGACAAACACTGAAAGCAAAACACAAAGAATCGAGATTTTTTTAAATAAAAAAATAGAAAAATAAAACTCCAGCATAAAAATAATGAAGTAACTCACAATTTTAGAGACAAAAACATGAAGTCGTTGTTGTAACTCTCAATAGGACTCTTTGCAGACACTGTTGCAACTTACATCGCAATAGGGAATGTTGGAGATTCTAGATTTTAAAAGAACTTTTAACACATTATTGGCTCTTTGATAACGAGATAATGGTAGCTAAATGCATGATGGTGAACATGAAAGTTATTTACACTAGGTCGGAAGTTACATACTCATATCACAATTGTTTGAGATGTGATGAAGCAGACGTAGACTAAGAAGTCTTTAGTGGATGCTGCGACGAGCAGTACAGCGGAAAACTATCACTTACTTCAAATTTATGACATCTAATTGTGAAAATTCATCGTAATGTTGGATTGACTGTGACTTAATATGACGTGGGCGGGGTTGAGGAAAGCAAGAACATATTTATTAATTATCTGTAGCATAAATATTCAAATCATGTTTTCAGACGAAGGCGTATTCATCAGTCCTATAATTGCAGTCATTTTGGACAAGGATCTTTCTATTCAACTGATTCTTTTAACAAGGGTTGGTATTTATATCAGAGTGTTTAAACGACATGATTTATAAGGTTTTGGCACAGACACGTGTCAGACTATAAATTATCTTTTCAGGCCTCCGTTTGATTTAAGCAACCTATATTTTTTCCAGGTCCATCTATTGAAAATTTTCTCGTTTTTGTAGATATAAACGTCTAGAACCACGTGACCAACGAATACTATTTGTGTGTCCCGTGGTAAACACAGCAAATCTCGTGCCTCTCAAGATAACGTTTATTGCATGTCCACACAAGTTATGTATAATACCTTTTAAAACATTACGACCCAGATTCAAAATTTTCTTTAATGTTCTGTTTAATTGCAATAATTTACATTTGTGTACAAATTTTACCTACGCATGTAAATTTATTTAAGCATGTATATTTCAATATGCGAAAGAATTTGCATACGTTTCTAATTATGCACGATTTGGTAAATCTGCATCATCATTAAAGTTAGTTGAAAAGCAAATCTGCACATGTGTAAATTTATACTATGTGCAAGTTTCGTTATGTGAACACAAAATTACAATCACGTTTGAATCCTTCAGTTGTTCATTAAAATTCAAGCAAAGTACTACATACATGTTTCTTTTGGCAGTTTAGCTACCTCTGGTCCATCAACACGTCTGTCGTTACTTGGTCATATTAGCAAAATTCTTCTATGGCCGTCTGTCTGTCAGATGATGGTTGTCTCAAGGTACGGTATTGGGCGCTCTTGTATATTATGTTATTGGTGGCACTTTTTATAGTATGATATAATAGTTGGATTGATGGTTGGATGTGCGTGGTCCCAAGCACCAAGAACCTTTCTCGAGAACGGTAAATAACCGTATTTTCCGATCAACAACACAATAACAAGTAACAAATAATTTAATTATCAAAGTTGTAAATGAAAATATCAGAGAAACTTACGATATTATGAAGTGAATCCAAAATAATCCTGAAAAAAAGTTACATTCAAGTTTACCTCATACAAACCACTCTCTCAGAATTACGTAATATCTGTAAATCCATCTTATTCTTGATTGTTGTGGCAATGACGATGATGATGATAGTTATGCGATATACTATCGAATATTTTCTATCAGTGACGTATATGCCTGTTACATTCGGGTTCAAAGGACACAAACACCAAGTAAGGGTCGTACAACTTTATGTATAATAAAGCTAAAATATTCACAAAAACCTGTGTTGCTTACAGTACCAAGCCCAGCTACATAACTGCCTGCTCTCTCACTCTGCTTTTGTTTTAGTAGCGGTTAGAGATAAGGGATTTTAATTAATTTATCATTTGTGTCATCTATTCCTACATACGTCAGTTACATGCGCGATAATCCATCTGCATTCCCATGTTGTTTGCCGCTCCTGTGCGTTATGATGAAGTTGTAAGGCTGGAATGCCAAACACCGTCTAAGCAGTCGCTGATTCTTGCTTTGCATTTGATTTAACCATGTCAGTGGATTGTGGTCAGTCACGATTTCAAATGTTGTCCCTGACAGGTAATAAATTAACGAATCAATCGCCCACACGTTCGCAAGACATTCCTTCTCAATAGCTGCATATTTCTGCTCTCGCGGAAACAGTTTCTGGCCATGATAGGCCACCGCATGTTCTTCACCGTCCACTATCTGGCTTAGAACAGCACTAATTGCTATGTCACTAGCATCCGTCTGCACGATGAATTCCCTGCTAAAATCTCGTGCAATAAGGACTGGGGTCTTAGTAAGAGCATCCTCCAACATTTTAAAGGATCGGACGGCTCTTCAGTCCATACAAGTATATTTAGTCTTCCTTTCTGTGTCGTGGAGGTTAATGGTACTGCTACTTTGGCAAAGTTGTCAATGAATGTCCTGTAGTATCTAACCATTCCAAGAAATGAGCATATTCCTTTTTTCGTTGTGGGAAATGGAACTCACGTATTGCTTTAATTTTGTTGTCGTCTGTCTTGCCGAGGCATGCGATCACAGCTGCTCCAAACTCGCACATTTGACGGCTTTATTGTAAGGCCATCTTCCCGTATACGTTGCAGCAATTCACGCAGATTTTCTATATGTTCTGACGAAGTTTTGCTTGACACAATGATGTTGTCAAAATATGCTGCAACATTATGTAGTCCAGACACAAGTAAGTCGATGAGTTGGGCGAAACTGGCGGGTGCCGTTTTCATACCGAAGAGCATAACGTTAAACTCATAGAGCCCGAACGGAGTCACAAATGCAGACTTTTGCCTTGATTCTTCAGCTAGAAGCTAGAAGAACTTGCCAATAACCCTCAGTTAGATCTATCTGATTCAAGTGACTTCCACAACCAATTTCCTCAAATAGATCATCCCGATGTCAGCCCACTTCTCACGCATTTTCACAACATGCTCCACAGCCGACTTCCTTACATCCTCCTCTCCCGTAAACAAGCCTTGTAAAATCTACATTGGCCCCCTAACTGGCCAACCATACAACATCTCAAATTGTGCAAATCCAGTTTCCTCATGCGAGACTTCGCGGTATGCAAGCAACAAATATGTTAACATCTCATCCCATTCATTCTTGTTGAACTTCCGCAAGATTGACTTCAACGTTCCGTTAAAACGTTCTACCTTTCCATTCGCTTGTGGGTGATAAGGCGTTGTAGTAACTCCACGGATACCCACTAGCTCATACAACTGTTTCAATAAGGTGCTAGTGAAGTTGGTCCCTTTTTCTGTTAGTATGACCCTTGGAAAACCAACAAGGCTAAACAACTCAATCAGTGCAACAGATACACTCGTTGCCTCCATATCTATTAGAGGACAATCTTCGGGATATCTCGTTGCCTCATCAACCACCGTCAGAATATATTTGTGTCCGGACTTCGTTCTAGATAACGGTCCTACAACATCCATTGCAATTTTTGAGAACCGTTCTGTTATCACTGGTGGGCAAACCATCGGTGCTTTCCCACCTGCAGCCCGTTTTCCTGTCATCTGACATTCATGACACGATGTACAATATGTTTTTATATCAGAAAACATTCCAGGCCAAAAGAACGATTGTAGAATCCTCTCTTTTGTTTTCTCTATACCCAAGTGACCTGCAGGTGGTCGATCGTGTGCCAATTCCCATTACCATTTTTCATAATCCTGCTGGTACAACAATTTGCTCCCCTCCAAGCGAACCATCACTAGATTGCCATTTCCGCCGCAAAATATCATTCTCCACGAAGAAAGCCCTTGGCTCCTCCTCAGCCTCTCCACGAATAGCAAAGGACTTCTCTCGAATACTTTGCAGTGAACTATCCGCAATCTGTAGTTTCGACAACATGTCCGCATACATTTCTGAAAGTTTGTCAGCTTCAATGTCATCACGCTGATCAGTATCTGCTGTCTCGATGCTGTTTTTGACAACTTTATTCTGGTCCTCATCCTCACACTGGTCAGTATTTTCAACAGTCCTCTCATCGTCGATGCCTCTTACCATCAACCTCGTAACAACAAATAACCCCTTCTTGCTAAGTATATCCATCCCCAATAGGGCTTCAGCGGCTAAATTTGAAACAAGCCCCACTTGCGCTGGTCCCTTATAATGCGGAGTGTCGATATTTACCACAGCCAACTGTGCGGTAAATGGCTGACCCACTGCTGTGTATAATGTAATTTTGTGCCCCTCCAGCTTGCAACTCTCGTCAACGAGATCTTATCTTATTAAGGTCATATCTGAGGCAGTGTCCTTCATAAACATAATCTCGCGCCCATTTATACATCCTGTTTCCGAAATATGCCTTTCACCCATTGTTGGCTTAACAAAACAAGATGCTGGGTTGCCACGATGTTTCTTTCATATCACCTGTTGGACAATACCTTGCAATATGTCCCCATTGCTTGCATCGATAACATTGCATATTCTTATGTTTTGGACTGGTCAGTCGTCGATGTTAGTTTCGCTTGCTGCTGTAAGTTCTAAATATTCGTCTTGTTACTATTCACATTTATATTTTGACGAAACTTATTCTTCTGCCCTTGCTGTTCTGCATTGGTGGGAATATAATCTTCTGCAGCCTCTACAATTAGACTAGAGCCTTTCTTCCTCCTAATCCACTGTGCCTGATCTTGTGGCAAGTCTTTCAAGAAAATTTCCTCACGAAGACAAATAATTGGGTCACGATCATCCAAGAAACGCTTTATGTGCTGATCAATCCTGGACATCAGACCACGATACGTCTCGGTGCTTTCCTTCTTCACGCTCACCAACGCAGTGAAATGTCCATGCGGTCACTTTCCAAAGTGACCAATCAGTCCTTTCCTGAGTTCCAGGTAATCGCCACAAGCTTGAGTTGCAACATATCTAGCCTCACCTGTCAATAGAGTTCTTAGCTGTAATACTTTCAACTCGTCAGACCACTTAGCATGCTTTGCAATTGATTTAAGTTCTGCTAGGAAAGTCACAATATCTTCTCGTTCATGGTCATATGCCTGAAGGTCTACCTTAAACGGCATTGAAGATGTTTTTTTCCGTCTCGTTTACTTGATGTTTTAGTCTTTCTAACTCAATTTCCAAACGCTTCATTTCTCTCTTTCCATTTCCCTTTCAAACTCCTTCTGTCTTAACTCTAGTTCTCTTTCATTCTTCTTTGAACTTGGTTTTCGCTTTGTTTCTTTGGGTGGTTAAGTTCCTCTTCATACTCCGGAATCCCAGTATCTCTTACTTCCATCAAATTGTGTGCTGCCACTTTTCTTCGAGGTCGTCCTGAAGCAACCTTTGCTCTCTCGACTGCGACATCATTAGCAACCTATATAATGACAGACTATATGTATGTACTGTAAGTTCTATCACTGTATTCACAGCCACTGGACTAGCTTTTCTTATCTACGATTTTCTGGGTTTTTATACGTGTACACTCGTTACAGTGATACACACGTTGCACTTAGCAATCAACAACTAACTGTACGTTATACACAAAGTACAACCAGTCACTACTACTATCACACACAGATTCGCTGAATTCACAGCTTCCAGAATTGTCAAATACAATTCCAACCTATTGAACAATTCCGAATAATTCACACAGAATTATTGGAATCCGTACCGCTGCCGCCAGAATGTTACGTTCGGGTTCAAAGGACACACAAACACCAAGTAAGGGTCGTACAACTTTATGTAAAATAAAGCTAAAATATTCACAAACACAAAAGCCAGTGTTACTTACAGTACAAAGCCATGCTACATAACTGCCTGCTCTCCCACTCTGCTTTTGTTTTAGTAGGGATTTGAGATAAGAGATTTTAACTAATTTATCATTTGTGCCTTATCCAAGGGCATGTACTGGTCTAGGCTCAGTTAGCCATGCGAAGATAAACAACAGAACCGAACATGATGACAGTCTCTGGTATCAAATATCCAGAATGATGGGATTAATGTTCTGGCCAACTGTCACTACTAACAGCTAGAATCTGATACAGGCACTGAGAGTGAAATCATACTGATAACAATAATCTGTAACCTGCATAAAAGCGTACTAATACCTACAAAAACCAAATTCAGACACCCATAACCAATGTGAACGCTTTATCAATTTGTCAATACATATGTATTTAAATTTCCACATGTGAAAATTTACATAGGGTGTGCAAAATATGTGCATGTGAACAGAGTCTTGAGTACACTTTTAGAGAAGTCTTTAAGTTTACATTGGCACTAGAAAATTAAACTGGATGTCTTATTGAAGATTACATAATGTGAATACAAGGCAAAATCTTGTGGATCCCAAAGTTCCGCTCACACTGTCTGCCCGCCCCCTTTGTTATTCTCAATATACACCTCGGACGATATTATCTATATTTTAAGTCATGTACATAATGGAATCCTCAGTAGCTATCAGTGATTTGTCTTTTATATTATCCTAAAGATCATCGACATTGACATCGCTTATTTTGCGATTATTATTAAACTTTTGGAAGAAAAGTCTGTAAATGTATGTGAGAACTAGAAAAACAAAGGCGGGAGTAAGAATGCATCCAAAAGATTTAATTTCAAATCAATACGATACTTAAGCTCTACACTACCTTTGTTCTTAGTGAAAGAAAATGTTTTCCTCAAGAACGAGACTCCAACAGAATTGAACTTTCATAAAATGTTGATTATAAGTACCACTGTTTCTCAATGAGTGATAGTTTCATAGTATAATCGATTAAAATGGCAACATGTCAAAATTGCAAGACGGAAACTAAACCTTTTGAAAGTGGATAAAGTGAGTTGAGGTATCATTAGGGATAACATGGATTGTAGTTCTATCAAAACTAGGGGTCCCAAAACCCATTGCTATTGATCTTGGAAATTAAGACAAGCTTGTATTTGATATATTTAACTTTCAACGGCGATTGTAACTGTTCACACAATTGGTCTACTGAAGAGGCAGCATTTTAAATGAAAGATTCCTTGCAAAAATATCGCGTGCTTTGAATTTGATGGTTTAATGTCCTTTTTTAGCATGGCTGCAAGTAAAATTTTTGGATGAATGCCCAGAGAAAACCACCGACCCAAGGGAAGCGACTGGCAAGTTCTCTAACATACCCACGTTGGCGGAGCCAAAACTCAAACCCATGCTGCCTGAGGTGAGATGTGAGTGATAAGCACAGGCTAAAGGCATGTGCCTTCGACCATTCGGCCATCAGGGGTCCAAAACAGTATCCCGGGTACAGAGACCGATCAATAGACTAAGCACCTGAAGATATACGTGATTAAAGCACTTGAATCAGAGCGTAATACTAGAGATAAAATCAGTATAAAATCAAAGGTAAGTAAAGCTCGCACACTTACTAAAACGATTTACATGTGAGGTCACCGTGATCATTCATGAGCACCTAAAATAAGGTACGGTACCTTAAGTGCATTTGATATAGACGATGAAATAAATGAGTTCGAAGACCCAAGGAATTAAAGGCTAACTTGTAGTCTACTTTTATTGGTATAAGTTCTAACAGGTGCATGTTGTACGTATTAAGGGTATTGTATAAAACAACATTAAAACAGAGAGAGAGAGAGAGAGAGAGAGAGAGAGAGACAGAGACAGACAGACAGACAGACAGAGAAGAAACAAATAGTAGAAAGTTAAATTCGTAGGCAGAATTAAAGATAACTGGTTTTTTGAAAGTTGTGGAATTGTGAAAATCTCACGGAGAAATATACAGGTAATCACAGATCTCATGGAACATGCAGGTTATGTAGAAACAGATAAATATTTACGTAAATAAAAGATCTACAAACCCAGAAAAACGGCAGTCAGCTCGATATATATATATATATATATATATATATATATATATATATATATATATATATATATATATATATATATATACTCTCTTTCTATATATATATATATATATATATATATGATAGTCCGCACTGCTCTGAAATGTTTGTTGGACTCACTGGTTTTCAAGGTACTTGCAGACCCTATACGTGCCAGTTCTGTAAGAACTCACTGAATTCCACGCGACGAGGTGCGTAACGGTATCGTTTCTTTTCTTTGCTATTGTATTGACTTACCCTCAGATGCCAGTAGTCAAATGGTTACAAGAGCTGTGTCGCATACGTTTTGCAGGATGCATGGTTTGGTATTAGGCTGGAACTATTTTCTTCTCATTTGGTTTTTTAAACATTTTAATTTTTTTTAATGTTTAAGACAGGTTTTGTTGCTTAGTTTTTTACAAATTATATAGAAATGTTTTACATTCGAATGTTACTTCCTGTGTTATATCAAATATACTTTTTCTGATGACAAACAATTTTTCGCATCGTTAAAGTCTGCTCGTTTCATGGGCCACAAGTCACACGAGTCAAAGGAAAAGACTTCAGCATTTGTTTTGCTTATTTTTGCAATTATACAAAAATCTGTTTTGTTTTCTTGAAAATTGCAGAGGTAATATATTTCGATGGAATAGTGACTGTGACAATTTTTAACGGAAGATGACTGATTTATGGCAGAATGTGATGCATATGTTCTTGCCGATATCATCTTAACGCACTTGCATTTACTGCAGGTTGATAACTGCTTCTGTCCGTCGGGTTTGGAGAAATTACTTGAATTTGCGGGCGGGGGGGGGGGAGGAGGTAGTAACCCTTTATGAATTTTATGCACAAGTCAGTTTTTAATTTATAACAGCGAAATGCTATTAAGATGTGGTATTATTAAAACGATTTATGTCTATTATCCTCATGTCTCTCATTCCCCTCCTCCCCCCCCCTCTCTCTCTCTCTCTCTCTCTCTCTCTCTCTCTCTCTCTCTCTCTCTCTCTCTCTCTCTCTGTTTTACGTCTGTAGGTTGACAAGTATTCAGGTCTTCAAACCATGTTTATTGACCTGCTATAACAACGAAGAGCATAGTGTACGTGAGTTTTGCAAGTCAATAAGTTCCTTGCAGACCTGCCGCATACAAGTGTTAAAGGATAACTACTACATAAATTTTAAAAATGTGTGTGTGTGTGTGTGTGTGTGTGTGTGTGTGTGTGTTAGATTCGAACTGTCGAAAAGTGTTTTTAAGCAAGCTTGTGTTAGATCTAAAAGGCTGAAAATCGCGTTCGAAGACAGTTAAATGGTAATATGGTCACATGACAAATCAAAATAGTCATCTAAGGCGAAACAGCGTCAGAGTAGACATTTATGCTTTCATATTAATTTATGTAATAATAAATGACTATCTACTGCAGCCGTCAATAGGTTGAAAGAGTTTTAATACATAGTAATGTATTACCATTGCAGTAAAGTAGTTTTTATACGCAGTTTTAGAGCAGTGGATAAAGCAAGGAGCGTCATTTTTAATACCATTTTCATAAGTCTCTGGTATGACTTGGCCAGGGTTCGAACCCGCGACCTCCCGCATCCGAGACGGATGCTCTAACCACTTAGGTCATAGGAGCGTTTTTAAAGGAAACATACTTTAAAGAACTTAGTATGACTAACTAGGCTAGCATTGAAATAAAAGTCAAACTAAAAATGAATAGTAATAAGCAGGTTAAACTGGTTTCAAAGATTTATTTCCTGGTTGCGTTAAATGCAGCGACTGCCCTATCGATTTTCAGATGGGGTGGGAGTTGCAATATCCCCCCAAAAATAACAACTTCCAGCACAAATAAAACTGGAAAAAAATTCTTGCTCTGGTTTGAGGACAATAATTTTATTCATTTTATTAGTTGAAAAGAACTTATTATCTTGAGGTAATATAACAAATTCTGGTTTGATGGAAAATCCAATGTGCTCCACTCACCTCAACCAAAATAAATGATTGGTCCCTTAGCAGTTTCTTGTTCTCCACAAATACAGCTATTGCAGAAAATATAAGGCAAATCCCTTGTAAACGTTTTTGTCACTTTGTAGGTTCATGCAGGACAGATGATAAACGAATGACGTGTAATATAGTACGTGTCATGTCTAGCTTTGTCTAACAGTTGGAACATTCCTAATAATCCTAGCTGATATCACGAATATACTCGGGTGAAGAGTTCTTTGAAACCAAAATATGTATCATATTAAACTTATGGATAAATATTTTCAAAACGAACTCTACAGAAAAGCAGCATGTCTGCTCGTCCTTTTATGCATGATTAACACCATACTACTGCAGCTGCGTGCACAGAAAATTGATGAAAATTCCATTACAAAGTTGACTATGGTGCACATACTCAAAACACCCAGAATTTCACATTAGTATCAAATGTGTTGAAGGTAAACGCATGTTGAATAACCCTCTCAAAGTCCACAATTTTAATGTTGACGATGGTGCCAAACCAGTTATATGGGACGCATCTCCAGACTTCAAGTTACGAGAGTGCCACACGGTACATTTTATGCCTATCGTGTGGCCTTCTTCCTACAAATGACCTTGACCTTTGACCTTCAAAAACCTGCCATCTGCAAGATAAGGTGTGGAGCTAGATAAAATTTCATCAAAATATATTACTTAGTTAAAGTGACAGCCTAGATAACAAACCAGGCCAGTGACTTCCCTTGTTTTTGCCCTTGTCTTCTGGGATAGAGGGTATGACCATGAATACATGAGACATTGTCCAGTCCAGATATGTAATAGGCTAAGGTTGCTCAAATGTTATATCTGTACATGGACAGATGTTACTGATTTATAATTTCCCTGGATGTGACCTTGAGGTCTGAGAGTGAAGTCATTTCTGTGGTATCTCTAATTATGATGCATAGCTGGTTCAAGTTTCATCAAAATGTCTTCAGATCAAAATATCTTCAGTAGTTTAAACTTTACCCTCCAGAAAATGTATAAAATCGAAAAAATACATTTTACCTTGCCTTGCTGTGAACTTAACTTAGTGGCTGGGGTCACAAAGTTATGGGCTGGAAAAGCACATGTTGACAGAAGGATGGACAGTGTAGTCTTAAAACAAAGTTCTTCTCAATTTACTACGGGCGTAATGATGCATCAATAGTCATATCATTATTTAAGATGACACTATAAATGTTCTGACATTGAACTTAAGAAATGACATAGAACATGTATACAATGCACACGCTGTATTACTATATATACATTCTTCCTATTATCGTAAAGCGCTTTAGGGCTACAGTCTGGATATACAAACTGAATACCTTAATATTTAAGACAGAACCATGAAAACGGTTTATCAAAAACTGTCTGTTTATCATGGATATGAGCATGTTCAGTTTCATCTCTCTAAATATGGGCTTTTAGTTCAAGACTTGAAAACAAATATACGCATATTAGCATGTGTCTGTAACATTGTGGTTAGACTATGAAAGTCACAAAAAGTCAAGATGTAAACTTATCCAACCTATGCAGTCAGTTTTTCCACAATACACATTTCTGCTTCTGGTTTGTTGGTCTTCGTCACATTAGTATTTACATGGATTCATCAGCTGTTACGGTAACAGCCGCAATTCTTCATATATGTATATATTAATCCTGTGCGCTATTTATAACTTAAAAAGCGACGTCAGGGGTGCCAACAGAATTACTGGGGGGTGGGGGTGGGGGGAGGTTGCAAACATGTATTGGTCACCTATTAAGTTTTATGTATGTATGCCAAAACTTGTTTAGAGGTGAAATGGGGGGAGGCAAATTTGAAAGTCCTACTTTGATTATCTATGTTATTCCCAAATAATTGACAGTGCATTATGGGTTAGAAAGTTGTTTTTTTTAAAGGACTACAATTGTCTAGAGTTTTGTGGAACTTTATATTTTTCATGTTATGCAGTAGTTCTCCTTTAAGTGTTTAGATCGATTAAGCCTTAACAGATTACACGAACAACTTAAATGCAGATGTGTTAGTTCGCGACTGAGTGCGATTTTCTGCTCACATTATGCTTCCGGCCTGAGTCTCTAGTTGATAAATATTTGGACTTACCCATACTATTACCGTCTATACTCGCTTATAAGACGAGTCCAACTGCAAACTACACAGACCCAGATCTGCCGTCGCATAACGCACCGTCAGATCTGTGTCTGTGCAGTTCGTTTGGAGTAATAAGTAGAACAAGCAACATAGACCCTGATACAACAGCAGATCAGGATCTTTGTTGTCTGCAGTTTGATTCGATTTAGAAGCGAGAAAGACAATTTGCCATCCCATCTTCATGTGACTAAGAATTCTGTTTATGGCCCTTTCGGTTAAGCTGGGAATACTATGGCTACCCTTATGAAAAGATATCCTTTCAACCACAATCATCTCCAAGACAACACAAAAAGAAAGTAACGTGCAGTCGCTAGCATTATATTACAAACCATATGTACTCGCTTGTAAGACGAGTTCAACAATAAATAGCATAGATCCTGATCCGCCGTATCATAACACGCCTGCAGATCAGAGTCTATATTGTTTGTTTTACTGATTACTCCTAACAAACTGCAGAAACCCAGATTTGCCGGTGCATTATGTGACGGCAGATCTGGGTCTGTGCAGTAGGCAGAAGGATTCCTCTTCTTATAGGCGTGTATATAAGGTAACTATTTCTGAAAGGTTATCTTCATAGATATCAAAAGTAAACTCTGTGACATACCCTAGCTATATTACAAATGACAGCCTAGTTTTGACTGACGGACTTTATTAATATATTATACTGTATTTTCACATAGAGCTAGGAAATGATACTACTTCAAGCAACATCAAGAATATGGAATTAGTCAATTAGTCAAGTACATAGTATTGTATGAATATCACGTATGCATAAATGTATTGAATTATGTACTTTAAACGTGGAAAATACGTATATGAAACTTTCAAAAACGTAGACCACTGATTATAACGTAATTAACATTAAATTATATATATTTATATATCCAATTTATCTGTCTGTCCGTCTTTCCACAAGCCTATCTATCCTTTCATATAAATTATCGTTTATTTATACTTATTCTGCCATCTGACTGATTTTATATTAATATTATTATTATTATTATTATTATTATTATTATTATTATTATTATTATTCTCAATTTTCTAGTGTGTATTTATACTTTCAAGCTTTGTGATATGTTAGGATTGAAACTTTGGGATATATTTTTCATGTTTTCATATACTTACAACTATCTCTGATGTCATGACTGTCTTTGCCTTTGTGTTCTATAGCCGAAAATAGGATTAGGAATAAATAAAGAAGTGAACTGAACATAAGAAACGTATCATACGTTAAAGAGGTAACTAAAAGGAGAAATATATTCATAAAAGTAAACTTAAGTATCAGTGAAAATAAATACATGATACAACTGAATTAAAAACCAGAAAATACAATGACATCATAAAAAGCATAAACGACGAAATATGACCAAGCTACTGGAACTTTTTGGCAATTTTATTAGTGTCTCATCAAGCGTAATTTAAACAAAAAAATATTATCATGACTTTAACAGCAATTAAAATTATTTTACGTGAAATGTTATATTTCAAACATTAGCAAGAGTCCCTCGAAATAACTGACGCTCTACTGGGCGAAAATAATTTCCAGGAATTCAAGACAAAACCATTTTTTCCTTTTTATTGTCGTGTGTTGAAACCATCTGATATTCTTCAATAATAACATGATTTTCAAATTAGCTGCTGTGGTATGCATGATGGACGTTAAGTTGGCACCATATTTAGAACAAAGTGGACATCGTTAAAAGTCGTTTGGTAAAAACCCCATGTCATAATTAATGATCTTCCATTCAGGGGGATTAGTGACAACACGTTTTATAAGACAGTCATCATGGCAGTCATATTGGATGTACAACTGGCACCATTTTCATTCAGGACCAACTAGGCATCGTAAGAAGTCTATCGCTGAAAATCCCATGTTGATATAGCCATCCATTTTGAGGAGGAGTAGAAATAGCAATATTTTCAAAATGTGACTTTCCAATCAGGAATAGCAATAACAAGATTTTTAAGATGGCCTCAGAGGAAGTCTTCTGGTGAAAATCGCGCGACAATATGGCTTTCTGTTCAAGTAGAGTTATGATAACAAGTTTTTTAAGATGACTTCTGTGGCGGTCATATTGGATGTCAGCCTAGCATCATTTTCATTTAGGGACCAGCAATACACCAAAGGAAGTCTTTTGGTCAAAACTCCACGCTGATATGGCCATCCATTTACAGAGATTAGCGATAACAACATTTTCAAGATGGCTGCTGTGGCGGCTATATTGGATGTCAGTCAGATCGGCACAATTTCATTGAGAACTAACGAGACATCATCAGACACCTTTTAGTGAAACTTCACGCTGTTATGTTCATCCGTTCATGAGAAGTAACGATAACCACTTTGGAGGCCATATTGGATATGAGATTGGAAACATTTTCATTCAGAATCAACTAGATATGATAAAAAATCTTTTGGTGAAAGCCTGATGTTGATATGACCATTCATTTAGGAGGAATAATGACAATTACGATTTTCAAGAGGGCTATCATGGCTGCCATATAGGATGACAGATCAGCACTATTTTCATTTAGGCCAAACTCGACATCATAAGAAGCCTTTTAATGAAAACCCATCTTGATATGACTATCCATTCAGGAGGAGTAATGACAACAAAATGTGGCGGCTAAATTGGATGACTGAGCACAACCATTTTCATCAAAGGTACAACTAGGCCATGGGATGAATGTGTGTGTAAAGATTCAAAGTTACGCTCCAAATAATTTAGGAGTAGCGATAACAAACTTGTGCTAAAGTAACGACGGACGACGGACGACGGACAAAAGACAATCTATAAGCCCTTCTTGTATATATCCAGTAGAGCTAAAAATTATCTGAGATTTCAAATTTGACATTTCTCATCAAAATTTCCAAACCCAATGCTGTGCTCTTTTCTAAATCTTGCAATCTGACAACCGAAAAATAGTCCCAAACATTTGTTTTCATGTCACCTTTCTGGAAACATGAATGTGTATATTTCTCTGTAATTCTTCACAAATACTTTGAATTTTATTACTTGTAGGAGTAAAAATGGGTATTTTCAAAGCGACAACTATCAACCTTTGCTGCAGTCGCTAGACATCTCTTCATAATTCCTTGGAATGACTTTGTGTCAAAAGTTCTTTTATTTTCAACACATGTTCCTAAATATCAAAAGAGAACGAGAGTATGACATTTAGGTTACGTCCTGACAATGCCGAAAAATGGTGCATAGTTCCAATCAAACCATATTTTGGCAGCCGTTCTTGGCCTATTGGACAATTTTTGAATGCATTAGAAATAGTAGTTTCCTAATGTGCAACTATGTTGAAATGGGGAAATTAGGCACAACTACATTGACTTTGATTCATTATCGTGAATTATTCGCAGATATGTGTAATTGACCTTGAATATTATCGGTCAATTGTTCCCACGGATGTGCAATAATTAATGGATTTATCGGAGATGGTCAGAAATTTTATTACAGACGAGCAACTTATTTACCGTTGCACTCGCTTATAAGCCTGGTCTGACTGCGAAATGCATAGACCTAGATCTGAAGTCGCATAATCCACAGGCAGCTCTGGGTCTGTGGAGATTGCTATCAGAAATCAGTATAATAAACAGCATATACCCTATACCCTGGTTTGCAGGCGCATTATGCTATGGCAGATCAAGACCTTTGTTGTTTGCAGTTTGACTCGACTAATAAGTGAGTAAACACGGAAAGTCCCGCTTCATGCAAGACGCATGATATATTACCATGAAAACAACATATTTGCTAATCAAATCATCGCTTGAAATGTTTAGGATAAAGGTTTCTTGCTATTCTCCTTTTCAACTTTTTTGTTACTGCATCATCATAGCCACACAACTTCGAAGCCAGTATCGGCAAAGGACCCAAATAGCAATAACACTTAACCCGTCTTCCTAAAACTAAGAGAAACTTCATTTTCACTGAAGTGTGTGAGTCATCGAAATATGCGTCCTTTTTATAACATACAGAGCTGAGGACCCACTTCCAATCGAAAGAACTAAGACAGTTTGCTGACGTTATACTCAGTTTGAAAACATTATATTGAGCTGTGGACCGACTTCCAAGTGACGTAACTGAAGACCCTTTGCTGATGATATGCTACTTTTTATAACATTATACAGAGCTGAGGACCGACTTCCAAGTGACAGAACTAAAGATCCTTTACTGATGCTTCTCTATTCAACAAACTTATTAAATATCAAAACAGCCCTCGACGAAAAGGTATTTACCATTTTCTATTGCGCGAGGTAACTGTCAACGATATAAATAAATGTTGCTAGAATACGCATACGCAATACATACGCGAAAGTACATGTTCAAGATTACGGACAGTCACATCTCTGGGTTTGCATATCGACTGTTTTTCATTTCCTGGTGATAGGTAAGTTTCTTTACTATCTGCAAATTTGGCTTGTATTCGGAATTTTCTTTAATTTATTTAAGATTCCGTAATGAAAGGAGTTTCATTATATTCTT
>JAECUM010016746.1:0-41100 GCA_016617855.1 Megalonaias nervosa
TTTTTAATAAAGGAGTTTTGAAGCGGAAATTCCAGACCAAGTTTGACATCGTTTTCTTTTGGTGGGATTTTTAGTCATGGATTGCTTAGCAGTACCACATTATATCCGGAATCACTTTATAATGAAATGTATTATAATGGGGGAGAGCTGTAATATCAAGACCTTGGAATGAATGTGTGTGCAAAGTGTGATGGCAATCATCCAAGTAGTTTGGAGTAGCAACAACAAACTTGCACTAATGGATGGATGGATTGAAAATGGATGAATGGATGATGGAGAACAGGCCATCATATAAGCTTTATGAGTGGCAGGGCTACAAACACTAAAGCTGGAGACCAAAAAATGTCAAATACTATTCTGTGAAAGACCTTTTTCTCAAAAACCAAATCAATGAACAGTCACAAACACGATATTTTAAAATTATTGCTATAATAACAACAAATGCTATTTATATCATTTTGCACATGATTTATATTTTTCTACAAAGGGACACTTGTTTAGGTATTTCCCCCACCTGCAGCAAAAATATAGGATACAGGTGGAGAAACTACACAGCTGTCTTTTTTTAAGTTTCACATGAAGATCCAACTTACCTAAACAGCAAACATATTTCAACCACCAGTCACTGCAAACCTTGGTCCTATATACTGTAAAATTCCAAAAGCTTTTGAGATTTTAATGGTTAATCACCTGTCAATCATATAAACACCTAATAATCTTTCCAAGCATTTTCCACCAAGATTCATACCAGTAATCATGTAATGATAGTTATCTATTAATTTTCCCCTCCAGTGGTAAGGCTCAATGTGAAGGGCACCACCGCAATGTTTGGGGAAATAAAAAATCATGAGAGCTACACTATATTTGTGCTTGTTTTGTTATGCTTTATTTATAAAAATTGTTTTCTACAATTACTGACAATATTTTTGAGACAAACCAAACCATCAAAAATTGATCTAGACATCTGGATTCCATGATTTTACCTGCCAAGATAGTGGCAGTCATCTGCACGTTACCAGACTTTGGAAGAATTTCCAATGTTCTCTTATCTCTGATTGGCTTTTTAGGATTCATGTAGTAATCTAGCATGTGCTATGACATCATAGGAACTTCCAGAAAACTTTATTTTACTAAAGAAGATATTCCAATAACATGTGGTATGGTGGAGTGACCATGCTCATATGTAAACATGGCAAGGACATCGAAACAAGCTTAAATGAAATGCAGAAGAGGCATCGAAACAGACTTAAACTGAGATTAGGTAGGGGCATCCAGATGTGCTTATATGTAAGAAAGAGTTAAACTCAACACAACACAATCAAAATCTTAAAATTTCATTGACCTAGGAGGCAGTCCCTGAGGTATGTGGAGTTTAAGATCTTCTAAAATTAAATAGGGTTCCTAGTAACAGCGTCCAGTTGATAGAGTTCAGAGAAACTTCCCAATTCAAAGACAAATTCTCTATTACATGTACTGTGAATTCATTTATTTTTATAAGTATCAATTTTTGTAGTTTTGCACACCCAAAAAATGCAGGTCTGTCAGTCCTTTAAAACTTTGTAGTTTGGGTCATATGGTACAATAATTTTTGTCTTCACTTCTAAATATTTTAGAGTCTATAAATCTGTGGATGCGTCAACCTCAAACTCCATGAAAACTAGTTTCCCACTAAAAGTAGACAAAATCACAATTTACATGAAAGAATCCGAAGTCCAACAATTATGAATGTTATTTTAATAATTCTGAATTGATGAACATTGAAAAATAGAAATTCATGTACTCACCATTTAATCCCAGCACAACAAACAGTGGTATTTTGTCATTTGTGACACTGTTAAGTTGAATAATGGTCTCTTGAGGCATATTGGGGATCAACTTTGGCTTCCCTGTACATGTGTTAGGTTGACTGTCCATTTTCACATCTGCAGTTGATGGACTCTCTTTCTTGTATTCCATGGAAAGTTCCCTCAGCTCTTTGACTGTCAGTTGCTTTAGCTACATGAAAAATAAAAAGAGCATCCACTGCCTAAAATAACACAAGGACACAAGATTTTATATAAACAACAATTTCTTAACTCATAAACACGAACCCCTTTCCTGACAGAAGCACATTTTGAGTAGCAAACAATATTCTCACTGGTATGGAGGACTAAAACTGAGTTACAAGGGTTTATCAAAAAGCTCCAGAAAAATAAATTATCTTCTGAACAAAATAACTCAACATCACATAAGTTTGACTGTCAATAACTGAAATGTCCTAATTTTGGACACATCAATTTTAAGTTGATGACATCACAGGCTTAGCGATGTCATGTTTGTCTTTGTCATGCATTTAGTCATGATTGTAGAAGACATGTCCATTTTCTAACATAAAATGATTTTTAATATTGTATACAATATTTGTAAAATGCTTTCGACAGGTGAAAACGGACTTGGATTCTTTTTATGGACCTAAATAACTTCTTAAATCTGGAATCAGGAGACGGATGCAACAGTTTAGTGATGGTAGGGAGACTGTTCAGGATACAAGAAAATATAGACCAAGGACATCTCAGAAGAAATGGTCAGTTCTGTGGAAGTATGATGAATAGGAAGACAGATGTATTACTATCTGAGAGATAGCAGATAATTTAAACATTTCATATAGAAGTGCAGAGAAATTCTGACTGAAGAAATGAGGAATGCACAGGGTTTCTATCCATTGGGTTCTCAGATTCCCTGAAACAGAACAAAATTATTACAATTTGAATTTTTTTTTAAAAATTGGAAGAAATTTAATATTTCAATAACAAATGCAGGACATTTCAGTGAGTGTTGCAGAGGGACAGGAGACACTTGTAATGTCAGGGAAAAACCCTACCATGCAGGAGGTTCACATGTATACTTCTTTTTGCACCAGGATAATGCCCCCCACACATGTGACAAAGACCTTACACAAACTTGGCATTGAAACCCTAAATCATCCACCATAAAACCCAAATTTAGCTCAGTACTATTTCTGAATACTTCCAACACTGAAAAATTTATTGTAAGGAAACCATTACAAAAGAAGAGTAGAACTAAGGAGTGGAATTGCCAGGTCACTATGAATGCTGACACATGTTCAGTACATGGACCACAAGTCAAAAGGAAGTTACTTTGAGAAGGACTAGAAAAATTTACTACAGAAAGTTAAGTAGCTTTATCTTTGCAGCATTTGTTATAGACCTGTATCATCAACCTTTGCAAGTGCCTTGTATAGACATGTACCATGTCTGCCAACCCAAGATGGCTTGGACAGGATTCAAACCTGTGTCTATGGTAACAACTAAGCCACATTGCAGGTGGAAAATATTAATACATTATTTTACTCATGAAACATACAACATTTCATCAATTAAGGGTAGATTAGCCTAGATAAAATAATACAGGTGCAACATTTACACATGTAAATGGCTCAGTTTTGTTTTCTACCTGCAAATGTGTATGATCATACATGTGACTGAGTGACATGGGAAGTACCTGTTCTACCTGTTCCAATTGAATGATACATTTCAATGTCTTTGCTTCAGAGGACTGTTTAACAGGATTTTTCTGTTAATTGTTTTCTTCAAGTTTGTATGATCTTTACATTGAATGTGGCATCACTAGGAAATTGGTTATAGCACAGTCCACAACACCAGGCTAATTTACTGTGAATGTGCAAACAAATTTGTTAAAACCAGATTATTTACCTTTGAACAACAAGTTTGTGAACAGAACTCATGATTGGTAACAGTTTATTTGAAAGAAGCACAAAATAAAATAAGGTTCAAGATAGACAATGTAATGGACAAATTGGTAAAACTTATAAAAAGTTTCTGCTGCATAAAAATTAGGTCTGTCATCTAGTTTTTGTATGGTCCAGTTACACTATTTGAAATGCATCCACATCCCAAGTTTCATCAGTGTAGGTGCAATAGGGTCCAAGATACTGAAGGTGCAAGAAACACACAGTTGAAGACAAACATTGCTGACGTCAGCAGGTTAATCAGATACTGAGAAAGTAACAAAGGTACAAATGATTTAGATTTGGATTTGGATTTTAGTTTTAATGTAGCTGTAACTATTTTACTCGTATTGCTATGATATCTGCAGTGTGGCAGTTTATAGTGATGTCAGGCACAGGGGCATCATGCCACAGACATTTAGCATCATGTCCCAACCAGTCATATTATCCGGACACCAGGCTGACCAGTTCTAACACTAACCTCTTAATTCTCTGTGCCAAACGGGGCAGCTGCTAGTAATATTTTTATCAGTCCTTGGTATGACACAGCTGGGGTTTGAAACCGCAACTTTCCACATCTGAGGCAGATGCTCTTACCACTTATGGGTGCATGCGCACAGCACATATGCATGCATGCACACATGCATGCACACACACAAATGAACATCTCCTTCTAACTTTAAACAGCAAGTAAATAATTCAAAACAAGATCTTGCATAGTCAATGGTTACACTGAAATGTTTTAATTGCAAGCTATTATGCAAGTGATCTGACATCACAGCTACAACTCTAGGTGATAAAATATGTAACAAAAAGAAAGTGAAATTACCAATTTAAATAAAATCAACAAACAATTTATTTCCCTACAATGTAAAATGAAATTTAAAAAACACAATATTGTGAATTAAATTCTAAATAATACTAAATGTCCTATCACAAGTCCAAAATATAGAATGTTCTGAATGAATTCCAATAGTCATGAATGTCTTGATATAACACAATGATGCAATCCAAAAGGACTTTGAATGAGTTCACAATAATTAATGAGTTTACAAAAATCCAAAGTAATATATTAAATCAAAAGTCAAACAGTAACTTAGTAATTCCAACGAATATTTTAAATAAATAATTCCTCTCGAATTATTTATGATGTCAACAGCACAACATTAACTCTGATCACAAATGTATTCCACCAGACTGATCTAAAACAGGAATGAAATATTTGTTTATCAAATCCCTATTTATAAACATTTTCACTTGACCTATGTCATAAGAGAAATTTATGCAATCCAATGGAAATACCTAGTCTAATTGTAAACATTAAGACTGGTCTTGAACTCAAATGATATGTAAGCATTCTGTTTACAACCTACAGTCATGCACAAAGGTAAGCTATGTAAACATTCTGCTTACAATTTACAATCATGGACAAAAGTTTAGCACACCATATAAATTAAATAAACATAACACAGCCTCTATTCAAAAAGGATATAGGACTAAAATGTGATGAGGAAGAATGAGGTATGGCAAAAGAAAGATAAAGCAAAATCAGTTCATATTTTTTTAGGAGCAAGTGATATGCTTTGCATAACAACAGTACACACTAGAGTAGAGATCGTAAGTACTACACAGCCTGTAAATTGTAAACTTTATTTTCTTTTAAATGATTTTAATTGATAATTTATTGACGTGGTAATTAAACAAGAATTGGTACAGGTATGTAACTTGTTTTACATCTCAGAATTACAGCATTATCCATGGCACTTTGAGCAATCTCAATCCTATAATCCATATACATGTTGATTTTTGGAGCAATCTCAATCCTATAATCCATATACATGTTGATTTTTGGAGTATATTATGAAGCCCATACTTCCATGTCAAAACATTAGGCCAGAAAATAAAGTATACAGCCTTTCAAAGAAGCTGAAAATCCAAATGCTTTTAAAGAACTAAACTCACAAAATCAAAGAATTGATTCCAACTTAACATCTACAATTTCTCAATGTTGAGAGTCATCAAAATTGACAACCCTGCCCCTTGTTGCTTTAGCTTTGGTTTATGCAAAATATGAATTTTAAATCTTATCTGTAAAGACAATTATAATATTCAAAAGTTTTGAAAAACTTACAGAAACCTTATCCATACATTTACTTTGAAACTAATGAACAATGATGATTATAATATCCAGCACACTGCCTACCTCTTCAGATGAGTAAACAAGACAATGATCCTTTTGAAGAATCTGTCTTATTTCAGCAGTCATTAGAGAATCCATCCCTAGGTCCAACAGATGGCTCTCTGACTTCAACTGTGCACCATCCTTCACTCCTGTGCCAGAGAGAGAGAAATCAAGAGAGATATGATCTTTTCCATAGGGTATAAAGAACAAATTTGGATAAGATCACAGAGTCCTCTATATCCCCCACCCCACCAAAATGTGCTAGGAGAAAGTATGTTGTGTCAAAGATTTCACAGACAGGAAGTCCAAATGTTTGTGTGCATGTTTAATTTGAGTCACTTCATTGTTGCAGCATTAGTGTCTGGTGACATGGATGGGTAAGAATGTAAGTACAAGTCTGCATTTATTTCTCTACATTATTTTAAATATGAATCGGGTAACACAACAGCAAGAATGTGAAGTGTCATTTTAGTTTTTTGGTTTTTTTTAATGGACTAGTGAGAAATACATACATGGATACAGTTTCATGGGATATCTAAAGAAATTTTTGACATCTGCTTCAGAAATAAATGCATCTATGATGAATAAATTTATGGACAAATAAATGGAAAAAACTCAAAAATATTGAATCTGAGATTACATCAATATATTTATCTCAATCACAAGTCTGGTATGACATCAGATGTCATAGGTGTGTGTGTGTGTGTGTACACACACACACACACATCTCACAGTTTTAGAGTTTTCGTAGAAACAAAATAATCTGTGACTGGATGGCTGGTCAATCCAATGGACAAAAATGCAATAGCAAAAGGCGTATCTAAACAACAAGTCTATCAAGTTGCAGACTGACTTTGAATGATAGGACATGCTGGTATGAATAATCTGACAAAACTCAAATTATACATCCTCAACAAAAGGCTCTGCATCTGATAGAAATACACCCAGATTTAAGGTCAAGGTTATGGTATGGAAAGAATGGTAGTACTGTGTGTCATATTCCATAGAGATACCATGAGCAAACTTGGACTTTGCTCCAGAAAGCAAAATTTTCAGTAAATGACATTTGTCTGAGAATACTTTCCTGATCACATTAACATTAGGAAAATAAGCTTGCTACCTCCTGAATCTAGCTCTCCCAAAAGTATGAAAATTGTCTTTTCCATCTATCATTGACACACAAAGGGCTATAACTCCATTATCTCTCATTGCCACTGCCAAGTGTTGCTGGTTTCAATATGTAGATAAATCAATGAGGATGTTTGCATGGTGGGGAGGATGGGAGGGTTTTAAGGTAATGTAATTGGTCAAGTTTTCCTTGAGAAACAAAATTTACTGAAAAATTTACTTTACACTTCAAATATATTCCCCAATCACATTAATGTTGGGAGAATAGAAAATAGGAGTGAATGCTGAGCATCCCACCAATACCCCAGGCATTCTTTAAGGGAATAAAGGATGGATTCCCTATAGGAAAGATAACCTACTCTCCAAACTTCTTGAAAGCAAAAAAGTTGATGGTCAGGTGATCATGACAGTCATACATGGCCAAGAAGATTACTGACTTGTTGAAAATTTTTTATTGGTGAATGCACTGAAAACTCTCAATTATGACCATGAGGAGGCTGTGTTGATGTCACATGGGTCTGGTAGTCATCTGGCAGTAGCCACTGGACCCACCAGATTCAATTCTTGGCTCTGCAGAGCTAAATCCCTGATAAAAACTAGAGGTTTGACTATACAGTGGTCCCCCTCATGAACGGCACCCTGACCAGTGGCCACCCACTCTTTCACAGCCAGAATCCCTTGGTACTGATGAGTTTGTGTTCAAAAGTACCCTTCAAAAAAGGCCACCCATTTAACGTGACCAGCGGCCAACATATTAGTGCACAAATGTAAAATTCACCCCTCACAAGCTGCCACATTTTATTATTAATATGTGTCCAGAACTAATCATTTAATTACCATATGCAAAGTAATCTAATTATCTTTCCTGACATCTGTTTCCAGATATCAGTTTTTCGTTACTGAAAAAAGTGTTGGCTAAAGTACATATACCACTAAGGTTATTATTATATCATTATCACCAACATTTGCAGGAAATGGGGTCAGCAATGTTTTGATACAGCTTTGGACTTCACACGACAAATTTTTATTTTTAATTGATAACTATGAAGGGACACAACTGTCAAGATCACAACATAGTCAGATAGAAATGGGGTCAGCAATGTTTTGATAGAGCTTTGGGCTTCAAACAGCAGATTTTTTATTATTATTTTTTTATAAAATTGACAATTATGATAAAGGTCAAGATCATAACGTGGTCAGACAGGCTAAAAATAGATTTTGTGGATTAACACACACACAAGCATTTATGCACACATGCATGCATGCACATACACACACACAGAAACAATTAACCTTGAACAAACAAGGTACCAGACAAAGACCGAAAAATCACATAACAGTACATGTATCACTTCTTTTATAACAAGGTTTTTCACTTACAAAAGTTTCATCTGCAAAATTAAATTGCAGTACTGTACAATTAACAACACTGGAATAAATCATTGCAAAACTTTAACATGTCATCACATAAATGAAGAAATAATACTTTAGAAGTAAAAGTTATTCAAATTGACGACAATGGGGAGACTTAACTTGCCGAAAAGTTTATGTTGGGAAGACTCAAATAAAAAGATAAGCAGAATATTCTGTAGCAATGGGAAAATGGAGTAAATGGAAACAGAATTATTTTAAATAGAAAATAATGTATGTACCAAGATTTAAATAACGTTTTAGAATGGTTTTATGATGCTCATGCCAACAATATCCCACTCACATTCCATGCCTAAAAATAAGAACTATTAATTTATGTTACCTTGAAATAACTGTTATAACTGAGTGTGTGTGTGTGTGTGTATGATTGGATTTTTAACGTAGCTTTAACAATTTTTCAGTCATATCGCTACGATGTTGGCACTGTGGCAATTTATAGTGATGTCTAGCACTGGGGCATCATGCCGTAGACATGTAGCATGATGTCCCACCCAGTCACATTTTCCTGACACCATGCCAACCAGTCCTTACACTAACCTCTTAATGCTAAGCGCCAAGTGAGGCAGCTGTTAGTGCCATTTTTGTAAGTCTTTGGTATGACTCGGCCTGGGATCGAACCCACAACCTCCCGCATCCGAGGCGGACGCTCTAACCACTAGGCCACTGGAGTGGTCTGTTATAATTGAAATAACAAATAACCCAAAGCATGCAAATCTGATGAAAGACTGATTGATGGAAGGAACATTCAGCATGAATAATCATACCCTTTCTTGACAGAGACAGTCAGATATTGAGTCTGCAAGGAATGTGTGACTTGTACACTGATACTGAATTGGAAGCACCAATGCAGGAAGTGATTGACTGGGAAAATGAAAGGTCTCAACACAGAGATGGAGATTAAACCCCTTTTAAACTATCCTGCTCATGATCCATGCTAAACCTTATGGAAAATTCCACGACTCCCAAGTGTTGGAGCAATAATAGGTCTTCTTGGAAGGTAGCTGTTGAGTCTCCAAGCTGGAGAGCATTTTTGTCTTTTGAGCTAGAGTGCTTGGGACACATCCCTGGGAAGAAAACAATAAGGCTCATTTACCACCCTCTTAAATTATCAGATCTCCTTTTTCACTGAAGTAGAAAATTGGGAGGGGGCAAAAGGCCAGAAGAGAGGAGGTGCCTCACAGCAAATACCAAGTCAGACTCCTGTGAGTGCACCAGAACTGATAGGACATCCTTGTCTTGCTCTTGCTGGGGGGGAGTCATGACTTTGTGACCTCCAATCTCTCAGTGAAGGAGACCCATCTCTTAGACGTAATGGAGACCTGGGGGAAAGGGGAACCTTGTCTTGAGACTCCTCTCACTGAATGAGGGAACTGTCTCTTTTGCTGTAGATGACTCTACCAGAGGACAGAATGCCTCTCATCATTCCTGGGGTGCTTGGGGGAAGAAAACCTAATGTTCATCACCTATCCCACTGTCAGTGATAGTTGTATAAAATTTCAAATTGTTGTAATTCAGACATTTTTCAATCATTTTTTATTAATTGTTAAATATGCACCACAAAACAAATTCAGATGGGATCAGTACTAGCATAAAATATTTTTTTTTTTATAAAACTGTGCTGACAAGTAGGGAGTGATTATCTTTGCTTTGGACATGGGTCAAATAATTACCTATAACACTACAAACAACATCTAGTGGACTCTGAGCCTTAGTTAATGTTAGATCCACTCCTGTTGTTGCAGTTTTAGCAGCTGGCACATAGCTAGACACAACTGTGCATAACGAGGTCAAGAAGTGGTTAAGACAGGTGAGACAGGAATTGATTCTCTGTGGACAAGTCCCACCCAAGATTATGTCATTTCCTCCCATTGTATCCATGACAACTCCAACATCACCTATGGCTCCCCACTGGATGGCAAGACCTGAAATTAATTTTTTTTATAAAGACTTCAACCTTCTAATGTTTAAATTCCATTTATTGTTATGTAAAGTTCACAAATGTTTTGTGTTTTTTTAATGGCCAGAAACTCCTGATTCTAAACCCAAGATTTTATTTCAAATGATGTACTTTCTTTGCCTTTTTCACATTACCAGATCTTTTATGGAAAGTGATTTATTTGGTTTTCAGACTAGAGAATGTACATATTCCTTAAAAAAGATTAATTGTTAAAATAACTTTACATTATGGGATTCTATGTCAACCATGTCTGAAAGTTCTTATTGTTCTTTAATGCATGTTCAGTAATGAGGCTGCCATTCTGTTATCTAACTCACAAACTTACTTTCACTATACTGCAATGCTGAACAGATTCACATTCCTCCAAGAATCTTCAACACCTGGATGGCTTTTATTTCTCTTTTAACATCTCATGATCAAATAAAAAGTTCTACAACTTGGAAAAACATTCCCTTTTTAATCCATTTGCATGAGGCAAGTACAAATCTCCTACTGTCTTCTGAATGATTCACATTTTAATTAACAAACACAAATACCTATTTGATAACAAAAAAGGGAAGGTTATAAACACATGGAATAGTAAATGTAGCAGACAATTGAGGTATGTGTCGATACTGCCACTGAAGTTTCACATTCTGAATCCAGATTTCATTAACTTGTTTGCATATAAGTGAGAAACATATATACCAAGGAGTTACCCAGATCTTTCACCACATAAATAATGATTATTCATTTCATTTGTACTAAAAAGGACTAATAAGCCATTTAAACCTACTTGCTAATAGATGAATTGCCCACATGACCTCTCACCATGCTATCATTTTTTAAAACTAGCAATCCCATTTTCAAAAATCATACCTGGGAGTCCATCTTTCTTCCTCTGCTCACAGATTCTTTCCATGACAGAGTTGGCAAAACCATAATTTGATTGGCCAGCATTTCCCTTGCCACTAATTATAGATGAGAAGACAACAAACCAATCAAGTTCCTCCTTACAAAGCTCCCTGGTCACATGATCAAGGTTCTGTGTTCCACAAACTTTTGGTTGACAAACTTGGTGAAATGACTTCAAAGTTTGGCTTTCAAAGAGTCCATCTTTCAGCACCTGTACCAAGATAGACCATATCAATATAAACGGAAGTTTTCATACAAAATGTTAAATACATGCCAAACCGGCCTTTATTCAAACAACTAGTTATCTCAAAAACTATACAACATATCCTAGAATTTATATAATATATCCTAGAAACTTTATAAAATATCTTGTCAGATTTTGACAGAGCTTATACAAATTGTTCATTTTATCTTAAAAATATTTGCATATGCACAATGTACCTAACTCGAGCATCTTCATTTAAATTTTTTGTTTATTTTAACATGGAGAACCCATGGGCTTTAATTTTTATTTCGTCAATGTAATTTTCATTTCATTAAAGTTTATGTTCTGATTTTAAATACTTGGCAGGTTTTGTAGTGCCATCTAATGTCTTAGTTTTGGGTCACATGATTCCGCCTGGGCATATATATGTGCCAACTGTGGCTGCTATGTTGATGTGTTAGGAAGCGGTATAGTGTGAAGACGTTCCCTGCAAGTGTAGCAGTATGACCACCCCGCCAGAGCAAGCACATTTGGTTGTATTTTTGTCGGACAGGAGAGAGCCTGGCCAGGGAATTGGAAAAGAGTAGGGGCAAGTCTTTCATCAACCAAAAGACTGGTGCTACAAGGCTTGTCCAAGAAACATAGATCTTGTGGTAATACATGTTTCGACTGAGGATAACTTCTTTCATCATTTCGCACTGTCGCTGATATCGATCTGATTAAGATGCGACTCTGTGACCAAGTCTATGATTCAGATGGTGACCCTGCAACAAGTCTGTGACCCAGTCAGTGACTCTGCGACCAAGTCAGTGACCAGAGGAAGACCAGTCTGCAACCCTGCGATAAGTCTGCAACCCAGTCAGCAACTCTGCAACAAAGTCAGTGACCAGAGGAAGACCAGTCAGCGACCCAGCGACACATTCTGCTTCACAGTCGGTGACTGTGACCAAGTCTGTTACACAGTCAGCAACTGCGACCAAGACTGCGACACAGTTGGCGACAAGAAGCCAGGAATAAGATGGTATCCCTCTGAGGCAGAAATCTATCACACTCTGGAGCACCACTCCTCAGACAGATTCAGCAGGGTATCACTCCAAATACAAGACCTATCCTAAAGAACCTGAGATAGCGAGACTCAGGGTAGTGTAGCCGAGGGAGTATTTCGCTACAGTATGTCCAGATATAAATGTAGCTTATCATCAGTGTGTGTGTGTGTGTGCACAGACATGCATGTTTAACTATGTACATGTGCTTTAAATATAAATAAGCATATAACTGAGGGCTACAAGAACAATGAGTTCCATGCAAATTAATTGTCGCCCTCTTTAAATAAAGTCATTAGTATTATTATTAGCAATATAATTATTATAGAAGATGTCTTATGTTTTCAACAGTCTCATACATTTTACAAGATATCTCAAATTGGAAGAGAGTTTGCATAGCTTGTACAAGACATTGTATATTTATTTAATGTATATTATGAAGTTTACGAGATCTTTTACAATTTATGCAAGGTCTGAATTAACTCTGTTTATATGGTAATTGTTTTACATGTTGTAGACAATAAAAGTTATCTTGTAACCGTTTCCAGATCTCTTAATAAAAATTCTATAGAACAAAAAGGTATACAAAATATCTTAAAGTTTACAAGATATCTTGTATTGTTTATGATATATGATATCTAATTTTTAGAATAAATAGTAATTTAGCTTGTTTTATCAAAATACAGAATCTTAGCACAATCCATTCAGGCAAAACAACAACTGTCATAACTGGAGTTGGGAAACATTTATGAGAAAAGTGTTTTCCCATGACACTGGTTGAGAACAAAATGTCTAAACCCACTTTAGACAGGAAAGTATGTATGCATGTCAAAATGCAATGTCAATCAGCACAGTACTGGCTAGACAGGTAAGTATGTATGCATGTCAAGGTCTAATGCCACATCAGCATAATACTGGCTAGACAAGTGTGACAACAATTCCCCCTGTATTAATGGCATAAATTTTAGACCAATAGGAATATTATCCTAAATTTTCAGTTTGATACAGAAACTAATGTTGAAGATAGGCGACTTTCATAAATCTCAATTTTGGTGTTAATATTTTGTTATCTTCAGCAGTTTCTGTATCTGACTGAAAATTTAGGATAATATTACATTCGGTATAAACTTGATCTGTTGGATTGCAGCGAGTTCCTTTCTTGAATACTTGAGCATTATGTCAAAGCTTATGTCAAAGCTTATGAAAGACATATACAGGATTTATACTGACAAGCATATGGTTGCAGGTGAGAGAAATACTACTGACCATTGCTAAATGGAAGATGCCGCCAATACAACCATTGGCTTGGGCCTCAATGATGAGCTGTCTAGTCTCCCCTGGGTTGCTTACATCTCTCCTGGATATCTGGACTGTAACTCCACGATCCCTCCACAGTCTCAGCTTCCTACACTGGTAACCAGTCTTCACACCTATCATATAGACCAAGCTGCATGAGTTGGAGAAGTACTGTTATGGATAAAAATAAAATTATCTGCCAAAAGAAACCATAATTTTTTTTTATAATTCAGCACAATCATACATTAATCATACTCACTTCAGTTTTTCCTGCAGTATTATTAAACAGGTGCATAATTTCTATCATTACTTACAATTTCATTAAAAAAGTTAGTGGCAAATGTTATTGGACTTTGGACACAAACTTCAATATCAGACATTTTAAAATGGACAAACTATTAATTCTCTCACGCTCTTTTACTGAAAACGAATCATCAGCTCTCTTTTGTTTCAGGCAAGATTTTTGTGAAAAGAATGACTCTGGTATGTAGTCAAACCTGTACTCATGACCACATCTTTTAACCAGTCAAAACTACTCAAGACCACATCTTTTAACTAGTCAAACCTATACTCAAGACCAAATCTTTTAACCAGCCAAAACTACTCAAGACCTCATCTTTTAACCAGTCATAACTACTCAAGACCACATCTTTTAACTAGTCGGACCTGTACTCAAGACCATAATTTTTATGTGCCTACCACTGGACTATGAATCAGTATACAGGTTTCCTGCAATATTGTACAATGTGCCATGAACAGAACTGTGTGCCAGCAGCTGAAAGTATCCCAATATGGATGGATAGAAAGAATCCCTGCACATTGCTATATGCATATATAGAGCTAATTTCAAATTCAATATTTAGTGCTCATTGTTTCTTTCTAAAGAAAAAAATGATAAACAGCAAGAATCAGAATGAAAAAACCCAGAAGGGAATCATTAAGTCCAAGAGATAGTCAAAGATGAAAGGAGTTATTTTGCCTTGTACATCAAGCAACAAATTAGTGCTGGGTTAGTGGGCTACAGATATATTCCACTCAATATTGGGGTCTCAAAATTGGCAATAAGAGTCAATGCTGTGTAGACTATTTGGACTTTTTTTTTTGGTTCATAAAACAGGTTTTCATGATTACTGACAAGGCCACAACATAAAATAATCATCAAAAATCAATCTGATAGGCTAGATTATGATTCTACCTGAAAAAATTAGAAGCAGCCATTTACATTTTGGGGGCTTTTTGTAATATAGTCCTACCTCTGATTGGTTATTAAAGATACATCTAATACACCAGCACATTCTATGCCACAGAAACCTTCAGAAACCACTATTTACCGGAGGGGATATTCTCATCACTATAAACTGACCATGCATATGGTGGTTGTTTACCAAGGGTGTCTGGAAGTGCTTGTATAGAGATGTGGCATGGGTGTCCAAACATGCTCACAATGAAATATGGTAGAGCTGCTGAAATACACTTGCACTGAAATAATACAGGGCTATCCAAAAATTCTATTAGGTAGAAATAGATTAAAAGACCAAATGTCTTAAGAGATCACAAAAATATTATTGCATATTTTATGATTTAGATGCTGAGAACATCTTTGTCTGAGGACCACCTGTCTTTATAGACATCCTTTTCAATGATGATCACTTAAGGTTCTACTGCATATCATACCTGATCTGGATGTGAGGACAAGAAATTTTGCCCCTCTATTAATAAGCCAGTTAGCTACCTCCAACCCAAATCCGCCAAGACCACCTGTCAAAATGTACACCTTCCTGGGATCACACAAGGCCTGAGGGGCAGCCAGAATTGAGGCAGAACCACATTTCTGTAGGCCTGGGTCAGTCTTTTCATCTTTTATCTAGCAAAATTTAAAGAATGCATCCATATTCTTTTATAATGCAGCTGGTTGCTGCAGCTGGAGGTAAATGATTCTGTGCTGTGATAACATTAAAATTTGACATGCCACTAGAAAAATGTTAGGTTTATGACACAACTTTCAGCAGTACAAATAATTAAGTCAACCAACCCAAATAATATTTTTAAAAAATTTCATCACTTAGGACCTACTGTTAAAAATAACTTTATTTAAAAGATTTCTGCTATTACACATCAAAACAATGGATAATTGTATGCATGTTGTGAAACAAGACCAAATCCTTACATATTATGTGTCTATACAACATTTCTAATGCATCCAAATGAACCAGTTATGCATAATCCATTTCTACCCCAACCTTTGAACTAATGTGAAAGTCCACTCATATGTCCTGTTGGGGGAAAACATAAATTATTCTATTCATTAAAGTAAACTGCATTTTTGTTTTTAAATTTAAATTAAATATTTTTCATTATGCAATAAGCAAAATCTTATGTTGGTGCTTATTTCAAATAAAATTCATGAAACTCCTTGAATTTAAATACTTTGTTCACCAAGGGTCAGAAATGATGGAAATATTCCACTCATTTTATAAATTTCATCTGAAATGAGCATTTATGCAAGGTTCTCAAAATATGTGCTCATCTGGGACAAGCATCAAACATGCACAAAACACAAGTCTCTCAAAGGGTCTGATGCTCAACCAAAAACAATTTCCAGAATACAATACAAGATCATTTCTTCCTTTAACTGCCAAATGTTGATCATATCTCAGATTCTACAGTGGCAAGATTTTCAAATTAGCTGTTGTGGTGGATATACATAGCTTTAAATGATATTGCTATGATGTCTGCAATGTGGCAGTTTATAGCGATATTTAGCACTGGAGCATTATGCCACAGACATGTAGATTCATGTCCCACCCAGTCCCATTATCCTCACACAAAGCCAACCAGTCCTAACACTAACCCCTTAATGCTAAGCACCTAGCGATGCAGCTGTTAGTACCATTTTTTTAAGTCTTTGATACAACTTTGCCAGGGTTTGAACCCACAACCTTCTGTATCTGAGGCAGATGCTCTGACCACTTTGTCCATCAGAGCGGTCAATACTAATTAATGATACAAAGCTATTCATGTATGTATATACTTATTATAGTCTGTACTAGATTGAAACTAATTAATGATATAAAGCTATATTTACTCATATTAGTCTGTACTAGAGAGATACTAATTAATGATACATACATATATATATATACATACATACATACATATATATATATATATATATATATATATATATATATATATATATATATATATATATCTCAGTCTGTACTAGATTGAAACTAACTAATGACACAAAGCTATATTTACTCTTATTAGTCTGTACTAGATAGATACTAATTAAGATTGAATAATATTGAAATTACCTATGCATGGTATTTAGTCTCGATCAGTTTAGTCTGTTTGGCAAATGTAATTCTCTCCGTCTACTTGAACTATGTTGTTGACATTTATTACTGAACTGATTGGAATTTAAAAAAACAAACCTGTTCACTAACTCAAGTAACATGCCAAACACTAACTCCCAAAGAGAGAACCTTATGGAAAGTGCTACAAGTGCCAAGTTTAGAGTTCTTTAATCATTCAAGAGGTCATCTGCTTGTATGAAATACTTCACCGAAATTCTATACTCTTTCCTCCACAACAAGTTGTAATATTTTGATGTCTTTTTGTAGACCTTTCATATTCAACTCCATTCACATAAATGCCAAGTTTATACACATTTATTTTAAAATACTATCATTTGCTTGTTATAACCCAAAGGCAGAAGTCATTTAAAGTTCTTTGTTTCTAAACAACAGAACCTTACTGGCCTTATGTCACCCTCAATGCCATCATCAAATGTATGCTTAGCAAAGACACTATTATACAGTTCAGCATAAATGGGCAAGGCTTCTTCATTACCATGGTCCTTCGAGAACTTGTCATGCAGAAGAGGGGTTACCCTTATCATTCCAATGAGGTTAAGCAGCTGCATAGCAATGCCTTGTGTACCATGAATATGTTTAACCACATAACCATTCAAGTCTTTAAAAATGAAACAATTATTTGTAGATAATGGGCCAGTTTAACTGCTTAACAGTCATCCAAGTGAACAAGTTGATTAAATGTGCAATAATGAATACCATAGAGCTTTTCAAAACATCTGACAAACAAAAGCAATGCAACTTCAGCTATTTGTTGATCATTTTCTGTAATGATAACAAATAAATATATCTTAACAAGTAGACACAAATGGGAAATATACTCCATGATAAGTGTTTCTCAAATGGGCACACCCCAGTACAATAAAAGTTCCTGAATTGAGAAGATTTCCAATTGCACAACTCATCAAGACTCCTTGGGTCCCTTGTAACAAAAACTGTTGATTTTATTTTCCTCAGCAATGAGTTTACCTTTTCCTTGAGCTTAAAATATAACAAGCTCTCATTCCTTTCTGATCTGTCAAACCTTGAAACTAACAATATTTTCATTACAACAAGACATACACCATGTAATTAGTTGCACAGCTATTGATGACATCAGAGAATTTAAGATACATAAAGCAAAATGGACCACTGTGTCCTCTTACTGTGTAATCTTTAATATTGCTTTGGTATGTTATCACAGGCACCTAAAATATCATTCATAGCTATCTCTTGTTCTGGGTACATTTTTAAATTATCAGCTTTAAATGGATATACATGACAGCTTCCACCTGTTGTTGGTCTTGTTATTGTTATTAATATTATTATTACTGTTATTTTTTTCTGCTGCCTGAAGAAAATATTTGTCAATTCTTTTCATACTAAATGGAAACTTTAAAATGAATACAATTTTTGTTTTCTCTGAAAGTGAGTTCCAACCCATTCTGCCAGCATTTTATAAAGAATGATGATTCATGAATTTTGCTTTTTAAGAAAGAAATATAATAATAAAATTATGCAAGATGTGGTTTTCCATCACAGACATAATTTGGCATCAAAACCTTAACAGCAGTTAATTTCCTTGTTTACAGTCAGCAGACTGGTTTACAAAATTCCAAATATGCACAAAAAATATTTGAGGTATTAGAAAACAATACTACCATGGCAGCTTTGTTTTCAAACAGGCTCCATTTTCAAGACTGAACTGTTACAAGTTAGCTTGTTAATTCAGGAAATTTCATTGCTAGCAATACCAATACACGAGCATCAGCTGATCCTTGAACTCCTGAAAGGATTTAAAATCATGGAGTTGTCATGATAGTGAGTAAAATCAAGACTATGTTGCATTTTGCCAATTTATGGGACTGCAGCTTGGCAGCTGCATTCTGTTGCTGCAGTTTTATTTATTATTTAAATCCATCAAACAAGATGAATTTAAAATCTTGTAATGTTGTAAACAGTAAGTAGTTCTATATCTGACTGAAATGAGCATCTGACAATCATATCTGCCATAACACAAGTTTTAGTAATCTTAGAAGAAAATAAAAAAAATCAGATGGAGAAAGCAAGAGATTTTTTTGACCACCACTATACATGCCCCTAGCATGTAAACAGTAAGCAGTCCTCATGAAAGCCCAGGTAAAACTATCCTCATGGCAGTTTATACAACTGATTATCATAGAAGCAATTAAAAAGTAAGGTGGTCACACATAAGCAAACAACAAGGCTGAAAATAGCTATGATGAAGTTGTGTTCAGTCCTTTGAAGACTGCAGTGGGACAGTCCATAAGGCTCATTTGCATATGTGAAGTATAACAACCCAATTTGTTTGAACAGAAAAAAAAAGATTTTGTTTGGATTTACTAATTATATCCTCTATAGCTGGTATGGATCAATATCTAGTCCAGGCAATTTTAACTTAATTTATTATATTTCCTCCCTTGAGAATGTAAATGTTCTGGCCCCATATTCAATTGCTGGAAGTGAATTTAATTCTTCTGAGGAAACATTTTCCTCTAACAATTGCTCTTGCATTTTACTGATTACATCATAAACTATGATAAGGCCCTTTGCATCACAACTGCTACACATCAAAATGAATATAGATGGGTCTTATGTCAATATTTAACACCAATGCAATTACATCTTCAAAAAAGGAAGATCTCCAGAAACATGATAAAATAGAGCACAGTTCATTTGATGCCCTCTATTGGACCCAAAATTAGAATTATTGGAGATATGGATAGAATTTGTGATCCAATCCAGTTACACCTGACTATGCATAAAATTCCAAACACTATGAAAAAACCTCAAGTGCAATCTTACGCTTAGTGTTACAAAAACTTACTTTGTTTATCTTCAATATAGAAAAAGCATCTGTAGTTTAAAATAAAACTGCAAAAGAATTTTCTTGTCATTACTTTGTTTATACCCCTATTTAAAACAGTTTTCTATAATTATGTTTTATCCACCATTTTAGCTGAATCTGGCTGCAAGACAACAGTATCATTCAAAACCTGGATGCTGCAATAAAAGGTCTTTTCAATACAACTGTCACATGACCTAACATGTAGCAATACCAGCTGCACTGGTGACGCTGGCAACAAAAGGGTATATAAACCTCTCACTGACAAAATAAAGTGATTAGTTGAACAAATATATCAATCACATCAATTCCCTTTGATGATTAACAATTATAATGAAACTGATCAGGGACTGGGGGTGACTAGATCCACCCAGCAAATGAGAGGGTAGCCTCCACATCCTTTCAGTCATCACTTTCTTCTTATTATAATCACAGTTTAAATATTCTCAGTTTAGTTATTCAAGCAACCTTGAAATATACCACTACAAGTCTATAAAATTATAAAAGTCACAATTACCTATTTTAAAAACTTTCTATGCAAATTTTCAGTAAAAGTAATTCCAGTACCTCCTCTCCCCCATAAATTCATATGTATTGTATTACTTAAAAACCCACTGAAGATAGTTATTTTCACCATTACGTGAATTATAGCAAAAGCTGATAGTGATGCAACTGGATTGTAGAAGGAAGTAATTTTATACCTTCAAAAGTATTTTTTTCCTCTTGTCTGACTTTTGAAAGCTTTCAAAAGCCAGCTGAGTTTGTTCCAGGGAAAAGACATGACAAGGTAGTGGCTTCACTACTCCATTCTTGATCCCACTGGACAAAAGTGAATGGACTAATTTCAAGTCATCTGCTTCAAGATAATCCATCTGGATACTGTGAAACTGGTTCTTCCACTGAGCAAACATAGAACCTGGATAAGAGATTTGTTCCATCATTATTAATGAAATAATTTTTGCAATTTTTTAATCTTGGATTCATTTGATATTATACAATAATTATCATGGCTTTGCATATTTTAGTTATCACCATTAAAATTCAGTCAATCAAGTAACTTCTGGAACAGTCTTTTGGCATACTCATTTCATTTCCATGACATTTTCCATAATTTTTATAAGTTGCATGAATGATCAAGTGGGTATAACATGTAATGCATATTGATTTAGCCTACAATCCTTGGACAAATTTCTTCACAGATTTGTTATCGGTCATGTTTTCCTTTGAATATTTCATACATGCACAAACTTTCTTATAATGACCTCTAGGAACCAGATGCATTCATTATTCCTTAACAGGTATACATTTTCAAACTATAGTTTTGAATGATGTAGTTATGGGGTTGGTAAATCAAAGTTTTAATTAATGAATACTTACCTGCTATTATTTATAATGCTATATGTATCTCTTTTCCTGGCATTAGTCCCCAGTTTAAGGTGAATTCCTTCCTCTGATCAGTAATTAGAGGTCTTTGAACAGCAGAGGTCATGAACAGTAATTAGAGGTCCTTGAACAGCAGAGGTCATGAACAGTAATTGGAGGTCATGAACAGTAATTAGAGGTCTTTGAACAGTAATTAGAGGTCATGAACAGTAATTAGAGGTCATGAACAGTAATTAGAGGTCTTTGAACAGTAATTAGAGGTCATGAACAGTAATTAGAGGTCTCTGAACAGTAATTAGAGGGAATAAACAGTAAATAGAGGTCTCTGAACAGTAATTAGAGGGAATAAACAGTAAATAGAGGTCTTTGAACAGTAATTAGAGGTCATAAACAGTAAATAGAGGTCTTTGAACAGCAGAGGTCATGAACAGTAATTAGAGGTCATGAACAGTAATTAGAGGTCTTTGAACAGTAATTAGAGGTCTTGAACAGTAATTAGAGGTCTCTGAACAGTAATTAGAGGTCATAAACAGTAAATAGAGGTCTTTGAACAAAAACAATCCCTGTCCGATGCCTTAGTTACTTCCTTTCTTCGTTATATCATCCTTCTTGAATTGAACCAAGACTGACTGGACATCAGAACCGGGAGGGAGAAGAGAAATTAGGCAATACATGTACTAGCTTGCAAGTATTATACATTTGAATCAGTTTTACCCCCATCCCCTTAATTTTAATAGCACTGCCAACTTGACCAACCTGGTGGGAGGTTGGGTGGTAAGAATAAACATATAAATTACCATTAATATGATGTGCTCTTCTGCAGACTGGAGGATGCTTGACAACACGCTGACTCAACTGAACCTACTGTATTAATGCCCTCACTCTGGTTTGACACTGAACAAAGGCAGATTGAAAAAAATGTAGAGTGAAACCACCAAAAAGCAGCTTTCATCACGTCATCCAGAGACCAAGAGAAAGCCAGAACATGGAGCAATAGCCCATACCTCATGGGCTTTGATTCTCATGAAAGAAAAATCTGACAGATCAAAGGTACCTTTGAGAGGGAGAAAGATAGTTTCAACCACTTGTTACCACTTTTGATTTAGCCCAAGAGAAACAAATGATCTATGATCATCCCCAGTGCTGATAACTTAGACTTGGGATTTCAGCTAGATCAGTGTCTACCAAAGGTAACTGATTCTTGGCCAAAATTAACCCCAGCTGCTCAGACAAACACTGAATTGTACTTGCCATTGAATCTCAACATCCCACTGATAAGGCATGAATTTCATTCCTCCTTCTTGCTGATGCTCAGATGAGATGGAAAACTAAAGATTTGCAAAGGAAGCCTCACTCAAGGTTGAGTTGAACAAGTGGTTGAAGATACCCATGAAAGAACACACGAAAGGTTCCACCTAGGCATTAAAGAGTGAGCAGATGGTTTCTGAAGGTCAAAATATTTGATCATTTCTGAAAGATAAAGGTCCCACCTATGGTGGAGCCAATAGAAAACTTGAGTGTTGGAGAAAACTGCCCAATAGCAGGGTTGCTTCAAAACTCTAGCAAATTTAGGTTCTAGTAAATTTGGGCACCATTCCCTCTTAAAGTTGAAAAATGAGGGCTAAATCTGGGCATTGTAGGGATATCTTAATAGGGCATCAAAAAAGTAACTAAAAATGAAAGAGGAATGAGTGTTATAATATATCCCTTTTTAACTGGTGGTAAAACATAAAGTGAATTTCCATAATCTCTTTAGCTCATGTTCTAACGTTTTGGGTTTTTTTTACACTTGTCAGTGAATTACCAAGATGCATTTCCACCATACAGACAATAAAATACCTTAACCAGGTTGCATTTCCACCATAGTCAATCACATACCATAACCAGGCTATATTTCCACCATACTGTCAATCGCATACCATAACAAGGCTATATTTCCACCATACTGTCAATCACATACCATAACAAGGCTATATTTCCACCATACTGTCAATCGCATACCATAACAAGGCTATATTTCCACCATACTGTCAATCACATACCATAACCAGGCTGTATTTCCACCATACTGTCAATCACATACCATAACCGGGCTACATTTCCACCAAACAGTCTATCACTTACCATAACTGGTTTTTTTTCCCACCATACTATCAATCACATACCATAACTGGTTTTTTTTCCACCATACAGTCAATCACATCCATCATCTATCCTTTAGTATTGAAACAGCACTAAATATTGTAACTTTGCTGTCACATGAATGTACAGTTAAAATGAAGAATCTCCAATAGCATTTATCCTTCAAAAGTATAACAAGGAATTATAAATCAATATATACACCTAACCATCATGTATGTATGTAAAGGCATCACAATCATTAGTGTCAAAGTGTCAATCATTCAAAATCATCAATAGAAAAAAAAATGTCACAGATTAAAATCTGCTGGAGCATAATATGATGATAGACAGCACAAGACATCAACCTGGATGTGCAGGATGGGGTGGGGTGGGGGACACATCTTATTTCCATAACAATCAAATCTGTGAAGCTTTGATCTGACAGCACTGGAAACGGAAGGACAAAATTTCAAGAATATTGCACCTAGTTGGCAGCTCAAGTCAACACTCATGCACATCTTAGAGTCTAATTGCTTTATTCATACTATATTTGTTCTTATACCCTTTTCATTATTGTGGCACAATCTAATGGTTAGGTTGTTCAAACTCTGTCAACCAACATTTAAGTTCTTTGAAGAGCAATGGTACCTGAGGAATGCCCAAGTCATTTGAACTAGGGGTACAATTTCTTCCATGAAATGAATACATCTAATCATGCTAGGCTGAATCATTTTGTTCAAAAAACTGATGGTTCAATGAAATTCAGCATATTTCACCTACCATTGCTCTTTAACCAACTGAAGAGGCAGTCTAAAGCATCAACATTGTACAGGAGCAATAGAGATAATTTCTACATTTCTTGGAAAAAAGCATGCTCAATTCCTGAAAATTATTGCCCCATCCTCTTTTTTAGACAATTATGCCCACCAGCTTACAAAATTTAGTTTAAAATTTGCTATTTTAGCGGGATTCTTGCAATCACACAGCCAAGGTGTTGTGACAGAAAATCCTTCCTCAGTGGCCACTCGCTGAGGGTTTCAAGGGGGCTATTGGGATAAGCAATGACAAAGAGGGCCAGACTCTGAAGAAGGGATTATTCTGAAAAGTGGGAAAGTATCAGTATAGTCAATCCAATTTCCACATCTGATTGAAGGTATTCCCCACCCTTACCTACTGGTCTGGAAATGGAGAGACACAAAGTAGTAGCTTGCTGTTCAACCTTGTCTACTATTAACTTCTCCCACAGATGAAAAAGTGTATCTGCAACCAAATGGTGCAAATGCATGGATCATTCTGTGAGAAAAACCTGTCCCATTTTGGACAGACTGTCTACCTAAATATTTCCCTTTCCTGATTATGTGGGACTCCAAGCTCTCAAAGTTGTCTCCAAAGATGTACATTAGAGGAGGCTCCAGACTTCCAAGCAAAGAGAATGGACATGAGTGCCCATTTGACTTTTGAGGTAGGCTATGACAGAAGTGTTGTCTGAGTGTTAATAATAATAAAAATAATAATAATAAAAATAATAATAATAATAATAATGATAATGACTTTATTTAAAGAGGATGACACAATTAGTTGCATGAAACTAATCCTCCTTGTGGCCCTCTGTTATATCCATATTTACATTCAAAGTGCACACACACACACACAGCATTGATCGTAAGCTACATTTATACATGGATATAATAAACAGAAAGTTTAATTGATCATGATCCAACCAGGTACTTTGTGTATGTACAGTACAAACTTAGTGAGACTACAAAGTGGAAGGTTAGTGAATTTATATTTTAAGTTGTAATGTATTTGTCAAATTGAAGCGGTTCCACCTTTCATCCATTGAGTTAGATTATAATTAAATGCATTTATATTTGTACTTTCTCTATTCCCTTTGGGATTCTATTCCAAATCCTTCGGGATTCTATTCCAATTGGGGATCATGAATAAAAAGAATTCTTTATTTGGTTTTGGTATGGAAAGGTGGTTAGCTGAAATTAATCTTAAATTGGGAGTGCTTCCTTGTTTTCTAGCATAAAGTAATAGGTCAGTAAAATAAAATGGAGCCACATAGTTTGAAATTATGTGCATTAATATAGCCTTTCTCAAAAATATTTGTTCACTTACTGTTAACATTTTAATATTTTGGTGCATTTGGGATGTTTTCAGCATTATCTGAAATTAATCTATAAGCTCTTTTTGCAAGAGGAATAATTTGTAAATATTCTTGTTATAAGTGTCTCCCCAGAAAACATTACAGTAGTCTAGATATGTTTGTATGTCACATTTCTAATATATTAACCTATGTTTAGTTGATATTGGTACGTGTAGGCTCGTACAAAAGTAACAAAAGAAAAGTGTGAAGTCAACAAGCTTTGTATGTTTTAACAAAATAATTTATTTCCCTAGAAAACAAGGTAAAAAAAAAATGAAATAGGACTTACTGTTTGTGAATATAATCCAAAAATTAATCCTAGAATTGAAAAATGTAAGTCCTATCACTAAACAGTTCTAACTGAATCCAGGTTCGAATCGCGATGAAGTTCCAATATGGAAGGCGATGACATCTTCTATAAGGTGCTGTTGTGTCAACAGTTCCTTGTTGAATTTTCAGAATCAAGGATAGTATTCCGGCTTTAGAATTCCAAATAATTTAGTAAATGTCTTTGTCCAAGAATTTTGATGAAAAAGAATATTTTCCAGGGTTAATAAATTATTTTAAGTAAGAAAATCAACTCAAATGGCAACAACAAGACAAATACCTTGAGCCCAAAGGTACAATTTTACGACTGACAAAATTTCACTCAGATATGGGTATTAAACCCAACTAAAACGTCATTTCAGACCCACGTGATGGGTCACGTGGTCACTTAATCATCGAAAAGCGCAGTAACAAAAAATGCCAATTTACACGTAGGCCAGAATAGTCCTAGCTAAGAATCAGATTCTCACGCTGGAAATAAATAAAAAAGAAAGGCTGTTTACAACTTAGCTAACATGTGGGCTGAACATGACCTTGGTAATAACCAATCATTTTCATTCAATGTTTACAAAATCCGAACCAAGATTAAGAACTAGGTTAGCTAAAAATAAAAATGCAGCAATCATTTTGCGTTCTAAACAAACTAAATGAACAGAACTAAATTTACTAGGAAAAATATCAAATCCAGTAAAAATATTATCCATACAATAAAATGTAATGAAACAAAAATTTAAAAAAAAGAATTTAAAACTGACACACAAGCAATTTAGTTACATATACGTAACAATATATATATAGCCTTATCTTGCTAAATAATCACAGACTTAAACTGACTTTATGACATATGATCTGAATATGTTCATTCCATTGCAAATTGCTGTCAACCATCACCTTAAGGATTTTGTCATAGATAACCATTTAAGATCGAAATTGTTATTTTCCAATTTTGCTCTCATTTGTTTGGTAGTAATTATTAATACTTTAGTCTTTTCTACATTAACTTTCATGCCATTTTCCATACACCAGGAATCTATTCTAAGCAAGTCTATCTGAAAGGAGGCCTCTAGGTATGATTTTATCTGTTTGAAATCTGAGTGTGATATCATCTGCAGTATCAGGTGGTAGATGAAATACAGTTGCCCATTTTCAGTGGCAGATTAATTATGAAAATGATATGCAGCAATGTCTTGTGTGGTTGATGCAGCCCTGTAGTACCAGAAAATGTCCTGTATATCCAGGGTGCTGATGTGAAGGAGGATTTGTCCCCAGAACAGAAGCTCTGTAGTCTATGACCAGAAACTTATCCGACTTAGCCACCAACTCTGATCAATGAGAAAATCTGGATCCCAAGGGTATCCAAGCTAAAAAGGGGTCCCCACAAGATTTCCCATTTGCTAGCAGCAGGAACAGGAAAGCTCATACATTAGTGTTCCTAGTGGAACTAAATCCACTTTCAAGCTTCCAGGACAGCAGTAGAGGTGAGCAGACCATAAAGTCTTTTTGAACACTCTTGTAATGAGGAACAATATCTGTGATCCCATCAAAGGGAATTTGAACTTTATCTTGCTTTGTGAGGTAATTCATTGCCATGTAAAAAAAATTCTGAGAAGGAATCAGTTCTGGTTTCTCCCAGTTAGGGATTAGACCCATATGAGTCACTGTCTTCCAGCAGAATTATAGGTCCATTAGTAGGGTATGTCTGAAAATATGGTGCATAAACCAGTTGCTTGAATACTCGTCTTATATTGCACTCATTACCCTGGTATAGCTCTAGTAGCAGAGGTCAGACTGAAGGGAAAAGCCAAAACTGAAAGATCTCCTGGCCCTGACAAAACTGCAGTAATTTCCTCTGGGATAGAAGTATGTGGAGGTATGCATCCTGGAGATCTGAGACCAAATGTCATTCAACCTTGTATCTTTCTTGATGAGGCAGATGCCTCCACTTTGAAATGCTCTTCCTGAATAAATTTGTTTAGTGGGGAAAGATCAATACTGAGATTAACTTTCCCTCTTTCTTCAAATCCAGGAAGACCCAGGAAAAGAATCCCTGACTTTAATGTCTGTCACCTTCTCTACTGCCCCCTTCCTTCCTTCCCTTTGGAATTCTGGCTTGATTTGGTGAAAACAGAATGGGATCTTGATAGGTGGAGAATCCAAAGCTGGTAACCCTCTCTTACTGTGGAAAGGACCCATGTATTGACCATTAGTTCCATTCAGGCCTCTGAAAAAAAGTCCTTCTTCCCACCATCTTGCAGAAAGATGGGCAAAAGGCCAGACACCTCTTAGAATGCAGTGTTTCTTAGTTTATCCAGGCCTGAGACACAGACAAGGTCTAAGCTGTACTGATCCATCAGACCTTGGGAAGACTGTAGGGTTTAATCCACTAAATAAAGTCTCTGCATCAAATTGTGCTATCATCAATGGATTCTTCCTGTGCTCCAGCAAACCCTTTGAAGTATCTAAGGCAGAATCTCTGTGGAGGTGGAGAAGCTCTGCACAAACCACTATCAATAAAACATCTGTCTTGTTGTCATAATGTCAGTTTCCAAAACAACTTCTTTACACCGAAGTGCCACTGACTTCTCCATTATTGGAGCTGATGACTTCCTTACAATGGAAGTGTTAGTTATTCTTCCCTTATGGGAGCTGGCAAGGCCATGTATCCCTCCTTTAGGAGAGCTGGTAACTTTCTTACACTGGGAAATACCAATGGTCTCTTCCTAAAGGGGGTAGACAACTTCCTTACACAGGAAAGTGTCAATGATTGCTCCCTTACAGATGCTGGTGACTTCCTTACACCGGGAAGTGCCCTTGACTACTCCTAGGTAAGGAGTGGGTTTTCCTCAGAAGAGGATGTGGCTCCCTTCATGCTGTCTCTACAAAATCAGTTACTTTCTGCTAAACCCACATCTCATCTGAACATAGTGCACAGAAAGGACATCTGTCTGAGCAAGCACACCTGGTGCTTGAATGCTTTCTGTAAAATTTAGTCAAATACCGCTTAAGTTTTAGAAAAATATTCTACAAGATATTCTTTTGGTAATGCCAGATCTGCATCATTTGTACAAGTTTGAAAGGACCCTTCATACCCCAGTCCTCTTCAAATTGGTCCAGTGTCTTAATGTGAAATTAGTAAATGTTGATGGATAGGACACAGGCCAGACTCGGGAACATTTCATCAGCCAACATGGCGTTTTATGGCAGGGGAGTTAAAAATTTGCCTATCACATAGCATCTTTGAATTTCACATGCATATTTCTCAAGGTAAATATCTACAATAATATACATACTCAAAGCAGAGTTAATGACAAATCCATCTCTGCTGATGGACAAACAACATCCTCCATTGGCTACCAACTGCAGACTGGTATAAATAGGCACAGTCTCCTCAAAGTGTAACAGAATGTCAACACCTGGAAAAAAAGAATGATTCATTATCAATTACAACAATATCACATCAAAGTCATTCATCTGCTTACAAGATCTACAACTAAAACATGAGAACCAATAATCAAAACACAAGCTAGTAGCAACAAGTGCATAAAATAGTGTTCCACTCTCTCCAATTTGCTTGGCAGAGCCTTAAATAAAATAACTACTGTCCATATGACTATAACCTGATTTTCAAGAGGACTGTTGTGGTGGCCATACTGGATGGCAGATTAGAACCATTTGTATTTAGAACCAACTAGTTATCATATGAAGTCTTTTAGTAAAACAAAACAATGTTGATATGACCATCCACTCAGGTGGAGCAGCAACACGATTTTTCAAGATGTCTGCTGTGGAGGATCATATTAGGTATCAACTGTGGTACCATGTTTGTTTGGGACAAACCAGATAAAAGAAGTCTTCTAGTGAAAACCCCATGCCAATATGACATTCTGTTCATGAGGAGTGGTGATAAGATTTTCAAGATGGCTGCCATTGTGGCTATATTGGATGTCACATTGGGATTATTTTCTTTAGCATCAATGAAACATCATAAGAAGTCTTTTAGTGAAACCCGTGTGTCTATATGACGATCCATTCAGGAGTAGTGATAACTGCAAACCATGGAAAAATTAAGCTTGCTTTGGTGCATTAAGGACTGAATGTAAAACGATGATGCCTAACCAATCTTAGTCTTCATAATGTCTTCAGATGATGAATAATTTAAATATGCACAGATGTAGAGCAAAAGTTGTAATTTCATGGGCTATGATATATATATATATATATATATATATATATATATATATATATATATATATATATGTGTGTGTGTGTGTGTGTACTGGTTCAAGATGGCGGCGCTATAATACTGTTGTCGAATAGCTGTGCTAATGTTTTAAATAGTTTTAGTTGCTTTCTTGACCTATCCACTGACATTTTAACTCAGACATGCAGTGTGAAGATTGTGGAACCTATAATGGTCATTTGTGTCAGGGAGATTTATTCCTCTGTAAGAAATGTGAGCTGAATAGATTTCCTAGGGTGACGAAAAGCCCTATAAGTATGGTGGCAGATTACCAACGACAGCGGTTTGTTGATAGCCCGTCAATAATGGTGAGTGAACTGCTCTGTTTTGTACAAAACAAAACAAACGCATTGCCATATGATTATATAGTGAAACTGTGTGTGGACACATATTGTGACAGTGACACTGAGGCAGCAAAACGGACCCTGTTTTCAGTGGTACAAACAGATGAGAGAATGATAAAGAGGAAGGGTACGGATAAATCTATAAATAATATGAAAGATATTTTGAATCTATTCCTGTCCACAGACCCAAATGGCATACCAAGTTTTTGTGCATTGGATCTATCAAAGTTGCCACCTGTATCTTACAATTATGTGGACATGTCAGTTTTATTGAAGGACATGGAAAATTTGAGACTTTCAGTGGACATACTTAAGACGGTCCAGGCGGAGATGTTATGTGCAATGCAGCGTTTATGTGAACAGACCCAGCCGTGTTCGGCAGTCAAACGTACTTTGCCACCCCATGTTAACTCGAACACAGTTCAGTCTGACATTGTTCTCAACGAGAATTCATCTGCAAAACGAGGCTACAGTACAACAAATCATGAGCTGATTAGTCAACCATGTAGGTCAACGAGGAATATCCCTGAATCCAGTCGTTCAACGGAAAGAACCATTACTAGTAGCACACAAGAAGATATGCAATGCACGGACTCAAACAGCAACGAGACTCGGATTAGTGCAACAAAGACCTGCTCTGCCTTATGGGATACAACAGCAGAAATCCATGATAATAATAAATCAGATGACGGTGAATTAAACCAAAGCACAACTGCATTAAAAATGGTCGCATTTTCAGAAGACACCAGCGCCCAAGATGAGGATATGGAAAATGATAAAACTTTTGCTAGAGTAGCAAGTTCTCTGCAGTACAACGACCTCTGTATGGCAGCATTTCCATGCAAAACATCACGCACAAATCTGCATCAACGACGGCCTAATAAGTTTACAAACATCCAATCCACACACCAGTTTCCAAGAAGGCGTGGAAGTGTTATCATAGGAAAGGCAGCGTCCTCAAAATTGCGTACAGTGCGTCCAATGCGACAGAGATGCATATTCGTGACAAGACTTGCCCCCGAAACCCAGGAATCTGACATTTCCTCACATGTTGAGCATTACTCTGGAGTTAAACCAACCCAGGTGGAAAAACTACAAACGAAATTTAATACCTATGCCAGCTTCAAAATCACATGTGATAACCCTACGCACAATGCAATGATGAACGTGGATGCGTGGGCAAGAAATGCATTAGTTAGAGACTACTATCAAAGTCGGAGTTGAACTATGATATCCACAAATTGGACTCAAACATACATAATGGATACTTTACGCATTTCTTTTTATAACTGTCGTTCATTAACAAGAAATATACAAAATGTAAGAACTTTATGTGATATTTACGATATTTGTTTCTTACAAGAATTGTGGCTTCTCGACAGTGAGTTAGACTGCCTCTCATCCGTACACGACGAGTTCTATGGATCAGGGGTATCGCCGATTGAATCTTCTAACGATATTCATACAGGTAGACCTTACGGAGGTGTCGGGGTACTATACCGTAGATCTCTCGCAAGTATTATACAATACAACACCTTGATGATCCCAGATTAATAGGTATTACTATTAATACAGGGGATTCCTTCTTGCTTTTTGTCAATATTTACCTTGTGATCTTGCGGAAAATTTTGGGGAATTTGTAGATTATTTGGGCAAAATTAATTCTATTGTAGAAAATGCTAATACACTAAATGCTTATGTAATAGGAGATTGTAATGCTAATCCACTCATATTCACTCCCTTTGGAGATTGTAATGCTAATACGCTCATATCCACTCCCTTTGGAGATGAACTTTTGCCTTTTTTGTGATGAATATGGTTATATCATATCGGACTTAAAATAGTTGACCACGCAATAAATTTTACTTACATCAGTGATTCACACAATACAGTGTCTTGGTTGGATCATTGCATCTCTACACAATCTGCTCATTCCGCTATAAGTGATATGAATAATACAAACCCTAGTGGGGTCCAACCATCACCCTACTTTAATGACTATTAAGACTAATCTACTTCCTAGATTTGACTCTTCCCCCAATGAATTCTTAAACTCAAAATACAACATCAATTGGTCAGATCTTACTTCTGACGAAAAACTGAATTATGCTCAGGCATCTGCATTTTTATTAAACAAGATTGAGATCCCACATTGTGTTGCGATCTGTAATGACCATGGCTGCACTAATCAGGTGCATATGAAACAGATAAATGGATTATACACTGATATAGTAAAAGCTTTGTCGAACTCCGGTAATAGTTGACTAGTAAACCCAAATGTGGTCACCAGGTTATATCAGGCTGGAGTGACTGTGTCAAAGAACTACATGACTTCGCACGAAATGCTTACCTTATGTGGCGTGATAACAGTAAACCTCATCATGGCCACCTCAGTAACCAAATGTGCTAAACAAAAGCACAATTTAAGTATGCTCTTAGATTATGTGAGGAGGAGAAAGTAAAACATAGAGCAGACTCGTTAGCACAAAAATTTGAAAATGTCGACCAACCTGAATTCTGGAAGCAAGTTAAATAAAATACTATTACAACTTCCAATGAACTATCAATTTGCATTGATGGGAACCATGGTCAGAATAATATATACAACCTGTGGAAAAATCATTTTGAAGACTTACTTTTTTTTTTTAAAAACAAATAGAATAAGAAGCGTGTTCTTTTAGCATTGAATACCCTTCTGCTCATATTGAGGTAATCACATTATCTGAGGTCCAAAGTGCAATAACAAGACAAAATGGTGGTAAATGTCCAGGATCAGATTTTTTTATGTGGAACATTTAAAATTTCAGATACTAGACTTCATGTGCTATTGATGATTTTGTTTAATTGTATGTTTGTACATAACTTTGTACCAGATGATTTCACAAACGTTACAATTGTACCGCTACTAAAAAGCAAAATTGGTAACCTGGTGGACAAAAATAACTACAGACCTATAGCTCTTATGACTGTTATTTCAAAAATATTTGAATGCATCATACTACAAAGATGTGAAGTCACAATATCCGATGATCAGTTTGGTTTTAAAAAGCAGCATTCAACAGTTTTATGCCTAAGTGCTGTTAAGGAAACTGTCACCTATTATGTAGAACATGGCAGCCCAGTGTTTGCATGCTTTTTAGATGCTAGTAAGGCATCTGACAGGGTCAATCATTGGACACTCTTTAAAATGTCGCTTAATATTAAAATACCTGTCTACATAGTTCATACTTTAGTTAACTGGTATGGTAAACAGTTGTATTATGTGCAATGGGGAAGTGTAATATCCAGTGCTTTCCATGTAACCAATGGGGTGAGGCAGGAGGGGTATTCTTTCCCCTTTGTTATTTAATATATATATATATATATACGAGTTAAATTGCAAACTGGGTCAGTGTTACGTGGGGTTACGTCTGCCACCAAATGTGTTGCTTCTTAACAATTTTAACATTGCTGATCATATGTCATTGATAGGTCCTTCTATCACAGATTTAAAGAAATTAATGAAGATATGTGAACAATATACATTAGAGAATGATATTATCTATAATACAAAAAAATCAGTATGCATGGTCTTTCAGCCAACTTCTTTCAAATTACCATCTCCTCCACCTGTACATCTTAATGGCAATGCTCTTACGTTATGTCAACAGTTATATGTATTTGGGTCATATTTTGAAATCCAATCGGTCAAATAATGAGGATATGAGACATTACTGATTTTCGTGTACTTGAACAAACATGCTTCAATATAAATTTTAGAATTGTTCACATAATATCAAAATTAGATTATTCAAATCTTATTGCTGCACTATGTATTGTGCTCCTCTGTGGACAAACTTTAGTGAATGTATGAAAAGAAAACTAATTATTCATTATAATAATAGTCTTCATTTTCTATTAGGTCTTCCTAGATGGAACAGTACCTCCAACATGTCTGTAAATTATAACGTATTCAGCTTGAATGAAGTAATGAGAAAGTACGTGTTCTCAATGATGACAAGAATATCTAATAGTAAGAACTGTATCTTGAAATCTCTGTGGAACTATGACATTCATTTAAATTCTCATATTATTAGTAGATGGAACAAATTACTCTTTAAATGTGCCACTTAATTTCATTCTTAACAATGCAGGGCGCAGTTAATTGTTGTAGATGTATCTGTATTGCCCAATGGTTCACAAGTGGGTTTGAATAAGTCCAACAAAACATAAGATTCAATCAGACTGCACAAGTGAGCAAGATATTTGCCTCTAAAGCAGAATACTTTATGAGACTCTGAGTCAATGGCTGGACCCTTGGAAATTTGAGCTTGTCCGAAAAAGATGCCCTATAACCATCAACAGTGGAGATCTAATGTGCTGTCCTCAAAAAGGAAAAGCAGAAACCTGCAACTGCAGTGAGTTACAGACTAGCTAGGGTCAATGCATTTCCCAGAGCACCAATCATAAAAGATTCTCCACAATGCATCATTGACCTTAGACATACAATGTTTCCTGGCCTCCATGATGCATTTGGCCATTTCCAAATTGTTTATGTGAAGGATACCTTCCTCTAAAGACCAAAGGCATTGGAGAAGTACACCTTGTTCTACATAAGCACCCCAATGTGAATCTGATGCAGAAGTGTACAGATATCAATGGGGTTTAGGGGTGTGCAGTGGAATTCCATTCATCTACCCGTCTCAACTAAACCACCAGTTCAAAAGGTATAAATGATAGAAAAATTCAGGCTGACAGAATCCTTGTGTGGCTTACAGGTTGTCAGAAGGAGGAGAAATAGGACAGGATGTAGAAAAAGCCTCCCTATGGGAATTGGGTCTTCCAATAAGGAGAGGTAAAGTCAGACTAAAAATGAAGTCTCTAAAGGGCAAGGATTATATTCTGTCCTTCTGGGTGTACATGAATTGCCCCAGAAAAGTGAGGAAGTTCACTCCTATATATAAATGAAATCCTGAGAGGGAAACAGCTCTGATTTTTGTAGGTTCAGCACAATCCTACGGTGCCCCGAGTGGCAGAGTGGTCTAAAGTACTCACCGTTACGGATCACTGCCATCTCACCTCCGTCTTCATGGGTTCGAGTCTCAGGCTCAGCTAACATGGGTACATGAGAAAGCCTGCCAGTAGCTTCTCGTGGTTTGGTGGTTCTTTCCGGGGTTTTCCAGGGTTCTTCCTCCACCAGTTATGCCGGCTGCCATGTATAGCCTATCTTGTGCTGAAAAATGGCGTTAAACCCAACAACAACAACATCAGCACAATCCTAACAGTGTCACTGTGGACCAGCAATTGGATAGAAGTTGCCAGAGGGACTTTTTGCTGCTGCTGAAGCATCTATTGTCAAAATACTGTAGCTATAACTTGACTCAGAAACCCAAAGTTGAAGTGCGGAAGTGAAGACAGAAGACTCCTGCTACTGTCTGGCAGCCTCTTGACGTCAAGGACATCTTTGAGCAAGATCCTGAACCATAGATGAATACAGAAACAACAGGACCAATGGGACTAACCCTTAGATCATCCTTCCTTGAAGAATGGGATTGATGATCGCTTCTCAGTGCTTTGGGAAGAGTGAGGTGACATTCCTTATTCTGAGAAGGCATTGGAGGGGATGGGGAGAGTCTATGGTCTGCCCCGTCCAATGGACCTTGAAACTATGGGAGAGATCCATGATGTTATGGGAGGGAGAAAAGACTTAGTAGTGGAGGTTCCCACATCCCATAAGAATTAATAGGGACCATAGGAAAAGGGGGATTCAAGTCCAATTCCTTCCCTGAAAGAGCAAAAAAAAACCAAACTTCTTATCCTCACAGGGATTAAATGGTAAGAAAGAAAGATAGGGGGGAGCAGGGTATTGATCCAATCCCTTTTCCTAGATTGGCAGTCAAGTCCAGGTCTGGTTTGATGACTCATGTCCAGTACTCAAAGAGCACTGCAAGATGCCTATCTGGGAGCCAGTGACTTGGCAAAGAATGGTTCAGCTATGATGATCTGATGGAGGAGTCTCTATTCAGGTAACTTTATCTGATGAACAAGATTTCTTACCCTCTGGTCTACTCAAGCCAGAATGCTTCTCTCCCCCAATATTTGGGAATATGCATCTCACTTTCATCAGGCATAGGCAACTTCTCCACACCTCATGAAATGTGAAGGATCTCTCTTCAACAGGAACTGACAGCTTCAGACAGTGTCAATGATCTTGAGTCAAACATTTTCTTAATGAAAGAACAAGCTGCTGATTCCACTCTCATAGGAGGAGGTCAACCTCCCTACAATATGGACTGTTCTAGACCCCTCCTTTGCAATGGAGGGGATTATCTTGAGACAAAGGGGAGGAAGCTGACTGTTCTTCCTTCCTCTACTAGTGCAGTGACTTTCTACCAAGCTCCACATTGGTGATTGAAGGACAACACACCAAGCAAACATCAGTACATAAAAAACCTGGTTTACAATATACAGGTAGGGGAAGTGTGCCATGGGTCCTTCTTATGTCCACATTTATCCTGAAAAGAGAACACAATAACCATATGAACCAGAACCAAAAATCAGTATAATACTTATCCTTAACACTGGTTACCAAGAAAAAGTTTAACATTTACTGAAGCAGTACAACTTCAAAAACAACAAAAACTGGCACAGAATCACAAAATAATTAAAAGCAAGGATTGGGGAGAAAATAACCAAAAACTCACAATAAAAGATATGTTTGGCCAAAATTAAGCCAAATGACAATAGCAAAGATAAAATTTGTAAAGCATTCAGACACAGGTATCCACATGATAGACCAAGAAAACGGAAACTTTTTCCACATGTTGGATATGACTAAGGAATCAGACTGGGATATAAAAAATTCCAGGTCCTCCAACTGGAGGTTTGGATTTGTGAGTTCAGTGCCATGCTAGACTATACATGGGGGCCAGGATAAATCTCCTGACTCAATGTCACACAGGCCATTTTACTAAAGTGAGGGAATCTTGGAAATCTCCAGACTCAATGTCACTCAGGCCATTTTACTAAAGTGGAGAATCTCTGGCTTGATGTCACACAGGCCATTTTACTAAAGTGGGGAATCTTTGGAAATCTCCTGTCTCTACGTTACACAGGCCATTTTACTAAAGTGGGGAGTCTACCAACTCGATGTCATACAGGCCATTTAACTAAAGTGAGGAATCATTGGAAATCTCCTGACACGATGTCATACAGGACATTTTACTAAAGTAGGGAATCTCCTGACTTGATGTGACACAGGCCACTGTACTAAAGTAAGGGAATCTGGAAATCTCTTGACTCGTGTCACACATGCTATTTTACTAAAGTGGGGAATCTTTTTGAAATCTCCTGACTCGATGTCACACAGGCCATTTCACTAAGTTTCGCCATTCAAATTTGGATATTAAGATGATAACTATAGAACAACCATTTTAGTGAACATTATTTTAAAAACCTGATTTGGACTTCATTCAACCTTTTAATAACAAGACTCAGACCACATCTGAAGTCATGAGTTCCACCCTGGAAAAAAGCTTTTGTTAGAACAATCAATAGCTGAACATCTTATAAAACTTCAACAGCTTTTGGATATTGTGAATTCATCTATTTTTGCAACCTTTAGGAAAATGACTTTCATTGGAACTTAATTTGCAGATTGAGAAAGGCATTCTATTGTTTCCAAGGAAGGATTGATGCATGTTTAAATATCAATCATGAAATACTGGTCAGCCATACCCCAAGAAAAATCATGAACTCTTAGTATGTGGTTTCTAAATTTGTGTCATCTCTCAGTGCAAGTATTACTATTATTTTACATGTATCAATTTCAGACCAGACTCGTGACAGTGAAGCCAACACTTCAGATTCTTTGATTACAAGTGGTTGCCTTTTATAAATCCTTCAATCAGTTACATAAATGCAAGTGTTCTTAAAGAAAATGTTTCAAATGATTGGGATTATTAACCCTTGACCTTGCATAAGGGCATTTGGATGCTTCTATTGAACTCCAGTGGAAGCACTTTAAATGCCTCAGTTCAATTAGCATACAAGCACATTTGGGTGCCTGTAAACCATCTGCAAAGAAATGCATTTCAATGCCTGCAATAAATATCAGACACTTTGAGCTTGCACCATCTTTAGGAAAAAACCCTATGAGAAACTACTATAGGCATTGAGGTAAAAATGACCATATTGTCATGTCAGGTAGTTGCTACTTAAAATATAGTTGTAATCTGCTAATCAAAGTGACTGGTTTTTATTCTCCACTATCCAATATGGAGGCCATTGACTTTGTTCAGCATTTTCATTTGTCTGGATGATTAGAATAATATCTATGAAGGCTTCAAGTCGGATATAGGCTATGATGTTGACATCAACAACATCGAATTTTGATAATTTATAAAATTCAGATCAAGACAGAGACAATGATTTGGTAGATTTTTAGTGGTTAGGAAAGATCAGATATAGTTGGTCAGAGAGACACAATGACTTGATGGTGAAGGAGTTCTCTCAAGATTTTAAAGCATATCATAAAATTCTTCTGTCAAAATAATTATATGGCCATTAAAATTAGATTTTAATTACTCTTAAACTTATTAATACATGATAAATGTTAAAAAATGGGTAAAATGGTTAAAATTTATTTTGAACTGCTCTAAATATTCCAGGCAGGCCTCTTCATGAAAAATCATTTAAGTAACAGGATTTTTATTTACAGCACATTGCACTCAGTGGATTTGGTACATGTATAACAGACTACATAGTGACAGATGCAATGAGGTAAAAGATTAAACAACAGTTATTCACCATTTCCTTTTGTCCTGCGCAAGAGTTCTTGGCCAAGGTCAACTGCAGTCATTACTAGGATGTTCTGCTTTTTTAACTTTGAGAAGTGTTTCTCAAGCCACTCAGCCTCTTTGTCAGTCTCCACAGCAACAAACACATGGCAACCAGCATGCCTGGCCACATTAATGGCAGCCTGGGCAACAGGTTTGCTGCTCCCTAGAACCAGAATGCTCTGGCCTGCCTTTATATTACCACGGTGATGAAGGGCATAGAAGGCAAGAGTATAGGCCTCAGGAATGGTGGCTGCCTCTTCCAGAGTCCATTTGTCTGGAATTGGCCACATCTGGTGTCTTCTCACATGTACAACTGTCGATATACTCTGCAAAATTCAGGATAAACCATTCAGTGAATACAGTGAAACCCTCAAAATGAAAACCTTTAGGGATCAAATTTAATTTATGGTTTTAAGATATTTTTGGCTTTTGGGGTATTGCAAATGTAAGAAAATTATGTCAATATATGTAGGAACATATCATCAATGCCACCCTTAGTTTCTAAGAACAAAATACCTGTAAAAAAATTTTAAACAAAATGGATGTTTTTCACTTGATTTTGAGAGACACAGAATTTGTTCATGTATGCATGTATGAAATATGGAAAGTAGTCACACAAGTGTGTATGTGCATACATATGTGTGCATGTAAATATGAGAGAAGGTGTATCTGTTTATTCTGTAAGGATAGTTAAATCCCATAATGCTTCACTGGTCATTCTGACATGGTGATATGCAAGACAAATGACAGTTATGGTTACTTAAATACATGCATGTATTGATTCTAATCCTTTGAAGATTAATCTAGTGAATAGGATCTGAAAATACTGTTTTATTGGTCTATATTAGCAAAGTGTCAAAAACAAAGCCTCGGGCCTTGTTAAGGTCTAGATATTTTATTTAAAATTAAAAAAAAGTTATATCCAAGAAAAATCCACAATATTTTCATGAATTGTATGAAATAAATTTATCTAGTCATATATTTTGTTTTTGTTGTTTGTCCAAAGATGGTCATCTAAGAACCTTATCATCATTGCTGTCGTTATTCACTTTTCTGATGATACAATATAGATTCAAATACTTCCATGTCCCGAGTCTAAAAATTGTAAATTATCCAACTGTAGAATGTATCTTTCCTTTGCTTCCACAATATTTTCAAGATCAAATCAAGAAACTAGTTTTCACTCTCAAATCATCAAATATCAATCCAAAATCTACCACTGTTTACTATTTTTGGTGAACAAAACATGTAGTAAAACCGCTCCCAATTAGTAACTTTTAATATTTAAACAAAGTAATTTTCGACCCATTCACCCTGAGAAAAGGTGGGATTGGCCTGTTTAGCTAAGTAAACAAACCACAAGTAAGGATGGGATCAGCCAATGAATGATAAGAGAAACAGGAGTAAAAGTGTTGGCAGTGCTGAAATAATTAGACACATTTGACATGCCTGCCTCGAGCGAGGTACAAGTGTAATTTTGCTAATACAAGTGGCATAAAAGCATAATCTGAGCATAAAAGTGTTATCTATATATTAAATGCCATAATTCCAGCACACAATATGAAAAATGTACATTTATTTTGCTAATAACCTGGATCTGCAACAGGT